>CM076575.1:1173809946-1173918503 GCA_034641835.2 Pinus albicaulis | reverse complement strand
GTAGAAATTTGCTGAATAATGAATATTTATCCACCGAGATTATCCTGGTCACACACTAATTCAAATTCATGCATAACACATAACCTCTTCTACAATTGATCATCAATATGCGGAAATAGAAACAGTCGCATGCACACATAAACACAATATGTATGGGGAAATCTTATAGCTGAAAACCCCCAGCTATTTTGTATATTATAATAGAAGAGAACATGTAACAATACATAGCACAATACTCCTCACAAGTACTCAGTACTATCTCCAGAAGTTACACACAAACTAGCTCAATTTTGAACAAGTCACGGGTTCAAAACTCATCCACTATTTGCCTGCCTCTACTGCGCAATCCAAGTTGGTGTAATGAGAGATCCAAGTTCGAATCCCACTAGCTTGATCTGCGCAATCCTCATTGGCAATCTCCTCCAATGCTTGTGCAAATCTCATGCACAACTGATAGCAATCTCACCCTTTCATCTACCTCTTCCACTGGTCTTCACTGAACTGTCCATGCACTGCAGTCAACTGATGTGTTCTTTAGTTGAATAATGAGTTAATATTTAGTGAATTAAATAATATTTAATTCACCCCACTCATCTCTATTGTATTAGCCAGTTAAACTAATCACAACTAAGTTAACCCGAACACAACTCCACCAAATGTCTCATCAACTCCACCAAAACTCTGCCACATGAGTCTAACTGAAGTCAACCATGCATTAGCTCAACCAAACCCCTAGGAATAGCGTAATTCCTTCTGTCAGATGCATGGGCCACATCCGTAGCTCCAACTGAAGTGCTGCAAGAGGATAAACTGAAGTTTATAGTCCAAATATTATTAAGGGTTAATAATATTTGACTGACCTATTTTTAGACAGGCAGTCTAAAAATAGACTTCGACCCGTATGTCTAAAAATAGAGGTCCATATATTTTTACCAACTCGACCAATCATCCAAGAATAGCATACTGCAACTCCTAGACCATGCTCCATATGTCTAAAAATAGACATAGTCTAAAACTAGACTTTGCGCTAAAAATAGCCTGCGAGCCCACTTAGTGAAGGCGACTTCATTTCACTAAGCTCCATCATCTTGCTGCGTTTTCAACACTCCTTCTCAGCAAGATATGGATTATCTGCAACCCCTATCCTGCCTCTGTGGAATTCGAACTTGCTCCTGGTGAGCGCCTTCGTCAGGATGTCGGCATCCCGATCCTCCGTGGGAACATATGAAAGCATCATGATTCTCCGCTGAACACAATCTCTGATATGATGGTACCTGATGTCGATGTGTTTGGACCTATCATGAAATACTGGATTAGCCGAGAGTTTAATGCAACTCTCGTTATCACAGTAGATCACTGTAGGCTCCAAATGCAACCTGAACAATCCGACGAGGATCTTCCTCATCCAAATAGCCTCGCATGCAGCCAAGCTTGTTGCCATGTACTCGGCCTCTTCTGAACTGAGTGCCACCGATCTCTGCTTCCTACTGTACCAGGAAACTGCTGTCGACCCGATACAAAAGATTCCTCCAGATGTGCTCTTTCGGTCCGTTGGGCTCCCTGCCCAATCTGCATCAGTGAAGCCGCTAAGCTTCGCTCCATCCTCCTATCTATACCACAGACCATATCCCGATCTGCCACTAAGATAACGCAATACATGCTTTCCTACCTTCCAGAAGATCTTGGTAGGCTTAACCATATCTTGCGAAAGCTGGTAATCAGCATAGCATATATCGGGTCGTGTATTGACCAGATACATAAGCGACCCCACCAACTGTCGATAGACAGTGGCATCCACTACCTCCGTTGAAGTAGCATCCTCCTTCCTCCAACCACCAGGAAGAGGAGTATCAACAGGCTTGCATCCATGCATGTTGAACCTCTCCAGTATCTCCCGGGCATACTTACCCTAAGAAACAAACAGTCCACCACTGCGCTGCCAAATCTCCAATCCCAGGAAATAATGAAGGAGGCCCAAGTCCTTCATCTGAAACTCTCTAGCAAGATCCTCCTTGCATGAAAGTATCAACAGCTCATCACCCATCAAAATCAGATCATCTACATACAATACAATGATCAGCAACTTCCCCTCCACCACAATCTGGTACAGGTTAGGATCCACCTCACTCTTGGAGAATCCAAGTCCGGTGAAATAACTGTATATCCGTGTGTTCCAAACACGAGGTGCTTGCTTCAGCTCGTACAGTGCTCTCTTGAGTCGGCAAACATGCGACTCACTGCTGAAGATATCGAAACCTTCGGGCTGCTCTATGTACACCTCCTCCTCAATGACTCCGTTGAGGAACGCAGTCTTCACATCCATCTGATGGATGTGCCACCCCATCTGCGCTGAGAGAGCTAGGATCATCTGTATGGAAGAGTACCTTGCGACAGGTGAAAAGGTCTCCTCATAATCGATCCCCTCGATCTGTGAGAATCCACGGGCAACAAATCTTGCCTTGTACTTCTCCACACTCCCGTCAGCCGCCTGCTTCACTTTGTAGATCCATCGCGAACCCACCATTGATTTCTCCTCCGGTCGTGGGATAATCTCCCATGCACTGTTTCTGACAATCGAATCATACTCTTCCACCATGGCATCTACCCATGCGGGGTCCTCCACAGCTTCCTCGAAAGAGGATGGCTCTGTCACGACACATTTTCTCACAAGAGCCATGTATCAAGTGTACCAGTCCGGTGACTGTCTCTATCTGCACTATGCTGTAGGTGGTCCTACAACCTTCTCTGCATCTCGAGCCAGTCGCTCAGCTTCTGTAGTGCGCTTGCGCCCTCTGATGGTTGGCACTGCATGAGTGGTCTGTTCCACTCCATGAACTTCCTCTTGTGGATTATCCACATCCGGAAGCTACTCCTTAGGAGCTAATAGCTCCTCTTCTGCATGCAAGTGTGGCTCCCTCTCAAGTGAACACTTAATGGCTTTCTCCTCCTGAAATTTGATATCCCTTCGCACAACAGTCTTGCGACTATCTGGAAAATACACACGATAGTTGTGGGGCGTATCAATGTACCCCACAAATATCCCAAACTCTGCGGTCGGATCCAACTTCTTTCTGGTGTCCTTCGTCACATGCATGTAGATAGGTGAGCAAAAAATCCTCAAATGAGAAATGTCAGGCCTCTTGCCAGAAAACACCTCCTCCGGTGTACTCATGCCAAGTATCTTGTGAGGACAACGGTTCTGCACATACACTGCAGTATTGCATGCCTCAGCCCACAAGTGAAGGGGTAGGCCCTGATCATGCAACATCGCCCGTGCAGCACCCACGATCGTTCTATTCTTCCGCTCAGCAACCCCGTTATGTTGTGGGTTATGGGGTGCGATGAGCTCTCTCCGAATCCCTTCTGCGCTGCAAAAGTCCTTGAATTCAGTAGAGATGAATTCACCACCATTGTCGCTCCTAAGAGCCTTCACATGCTTCCCCGATTCCTTCTCAACTAGCGCCTTGAATTCACAGAACTTTGAATATGTCTCGCTCTTCTTCTGCATGAAGAAGATCCAACACTTCCGAGAGAAATCATCAACAAATATCACATAGTACTTGTGCTTTGCTGTCGAAGCTACTGAGAAAGGACCACACACGTCTGTGTGAACTCTCTCAAGGATCATCGTGGCGCGACTATCCTTCTCGTGAAAGGTGGCTTTCACATATTTTCCTAAGGTACACCCCTTGCACTGATCTGACTGCGCAGGAGTGCCCTTAGGAAGCCCAGTAGAAATATGCTGCAGTATCTTCAAAGCTCCATGATGAAGGTGGCCGAATCTCCGGTGCCACAACTCGCCATCATCCCGGCTCACCACTTCTCCCGCCTTGCATGCCATTGCTGCGCAGCCATCTACTTGCAACTGATAAAGGTTCTCGACTCGAATCCCTATCTTCCGAGTCTCTCCAGTTGTCTTACTCCGCAGGACATCTTTTCCTTCGCTGAACACTACATCATACCCCTTGTCTTCCAACATCGCCACAGAGATCAGATTCTTCATCAATCCTGGAACATGCAAAACTTCCTTCAATACGAAGGGTTTACCAGACTCCCTCTCAAAGGAAATGGTACTGATACCAGTTGCATTGTATCTACCATCATCGCCCATCTCGATGTGCACTCCAAGATCTTTTTCCTCCAGATCTAAAAACAGATCTTGATCTCTTGTCATGTGAAATGGCGCACCACTGTCCAAGAACCATACTGATCCCATCACACTTGAGACTAAGCATGCGATCAGTGAAAAATCCAGTTCAAACTGGGAGGCCAATGCCTCTCCCGCTGCAGATCCAGCAGCCTTCTTATTTTTCTTCTTCTGTGGACAATTTGTGGCATAGTGTCCGTGCTAGTGACAGTGAAAACACTTCACCTTGGACATGTCTTTCTTCTTGCCTTTCACACCAGACTGAGAAGCTTTCTTGCTCTTCCCCTTCTTTGCTTTGGTATCCAAAGCGCAATTTTCTTCATCAGATGCCTTTGATGAAGATCCGTCCCTGGTAGTCCGCCTTATCTCCTCTTGCATGAGATCCGACCAAAGTCGCTCCCATCCCGACAACTTCTCCCGACCATTGACAGAGTCCTGATAGGAATGCCAACTCTTCGAAAGACCAAGGAGAGCCAGGTCCACCAAGTCCTCATCATCGATAGTCACCCCCACACTTCCCAGCTCATCTCTGCATTGAGTGAACTTCGTGAGGTACTTGGCGATACTGTCGCCTTTCTCCATCTTAATGTTTCTGAGTTTATCCTTGAGCGCTAGCTTCCTTTGGTCGCTCTTGCTCTGGAATAGATCTGTCAATGCTTTCCACATCAAATATGGAGAAGCTTTTCCATGCAGGCTGGATACAATGTGATCCTTTACGCCCTCCAACAGAATCCTTCGACATTTCGCCATCTTCTTTTGCCAAGCCTCAACTTCAGCAGGATCAGTAGGCTTTTGGACATCCATATCTACGAACTCCTTCAGCCCGTTATCATCTAATACCGCCTCCATCCGGTCTTTCCATGCAACATAATTCGAACTACCTTCAAGGGCATACTCGAGTTGCAAACCGTTGAAAGACATTTCAACTCCGGCACCAAGAAAACAATCTGCTGCAAAATTTGAATTCCAAGCTCAAAAACTCAACTGCTTCTGGATCTGTGAGAACAAATTATTTCTAGCACAGAGATCGACTGTAAGGGCATTTACTGGATATATCACCTTTCAAGGAAAGGATGGATCCAGAGGCTACCTGGCCCGTTACAGACTCTGTCTACCGAAATAAAATTGTAATCACTGTAATAGATCCCGATGATCAATTCGCTCTGATACCATGTAGAAATTTTCTGAATAATGAAGATTTATCCACTGAGATTATCCTGGTCACACACTAATTCAAATTCATGCATAACACATAACCTCTTCTACAATTGATCATCAATATGCGGAAATAGAAACAGTCGCATGCGCACATAAACACAATATGTAATGGGGAAAGCTTATAGCTGAAAACCCCCAGCTATTTTGTATATTATAATAGAAGAGAACATGTAACAATCTCAGTACAATACTCCTCACAAGTACTCATTACTGTCTCCAAAAGTTACACACAAACTAGCTCAGTTTTGAACAAGTCACAGGTTCAAAACTCATCCACTATTTGCCTGCCTCTACTGCGCAATCCAAGTTGGTGTAATGAGAGATCCAAGTTCGAATCTCCTTGGCTTCAACTGTGCAATCCTCATGGGAAATATCCTCCAATGCTTGTGCAAATCTCATGCACAACTAATGTCGCAACTAATAGCAAACTCACCCTTTCATCTACCTCTTCCATTGGTCTTCACTGAACTGTCCATGCACTGCAGTCAACTGATGTGTTCTTTAGTTGAATAATGAGTTAATAATTAGTGAATTAAATAATATTTAATTCACTCCACTCATCTCTAGTGTATTAGCCAGTTAAACTAAATACAACTAGTTCAACTAAGTTAACCAGAACACAACTCCACCAACTGTCTCATCAACTCCACCAAACTCCGCCACTTGAGTTCTAACTGAAGTCAACCATGCATGAGCTCACCAAACCCCTAGGAATAGCGTAATTCCTTCTGTCATATGCATGGGCCACATCCGTAGCTCCAACTGAAGTGCTGCAAGAGGATAAACTGAAGTTTATAGTCCAAATATTATTAAGGGTTAATAATATTTGACTAACCTATTTTTAGACAGGCAGTCTAAAAATAGACTTTGACCTTTATGTCTAAAAATAGAGGTCCATCTATTTTTACCAACTCGACCAATCATCCAAGAATAGCATACTGCAACTCCTAGACCATGCTTCATATGTCTAAAAATAGACTTTGTGCCAAAAATAGCCTGCAGGGCCCACTTAGTGAAGGCTGACTTCATTTCACTAAGCTCCATCATCTTGTTGCATTTTTTCAACAAAAAAGAAAGAAATAAAATAACTCGGAATGCTCTCTTTGGTTTCCATCACCACTTTCTATACTTTTGGAACCCTCACACCCTTGGGCCCACATCATAACTCGTGTTTCTCTCTTGGTCCATATCCTCCTCCATTACCTGTGATGTTCACATGATCTCTTGCTCCCCTCCCACTACTACGATGTTCCAATTTAACACTAGTGAAGTGGTTTTATTCTACATAAAGGGATTTATGGGTCCCTCTACCCTCTTATTCAACTACTTAGCCAAAGAAAGAAAAAATTAATAGTCTAATTAGGAATATTACGCCCTCTCGACCAATATGTTGCTTGTACCAAGCAATTATAAGGAAAATATCGCTAGATCTTCTCCCTCCTAAGTGGCATCCTCATCCGGAAGGTTCTCGCATCTAATCATATATTCTTTTACTATTCTTTTCCCTTAGCCTCCTCTCCCGAGTATCCAAAATGGTTTCGGGTGTAAGACCAAGTTGCCCCTCATCATCAATAGGTGGGAGTTCCTCAGCTGGCAGCTATAGTACTCAGCCCTAATAGCCTTTTTTAAGGCATGAGACGTAAAACTTTTATGGATCCTACTCCCCTGCTGGGCACTCCAACTCATATGCTACCTACCCCAAAATGTCGGATCACCCCATATGGCCCATAAAAATGGGGCTTGAGCTTCTCATCTCCTTTCCCTCTCAACTTTAGACTCGCATGCTACGGTTGAAGAAGAGGTAGACCAAATCATCTACCTCAAAGCTCGTTGCTCTATGCGGCCTCGATCTCCATACACCTTCTCTTGGTTCCTAATCGTAGCAATGTTTTCCTTAAGAGCATAGAGTATATCCTAACTTTCTTGGATCCAATCCTTGGTCGTGGGGGTCCCCTGCTTTCTCCAAACATTATATTAGAAAATGTTAAAGCATCATAACCATATAAAGCACAAAAATGGAGACTACACTGATCGACATATGAAATGTCATGTTGTAGCAAGATTTCTCCCGGGATGAAGCCAATGTGACCCATGCCTCTCTCACGCCTCGAGACATAATTCCTCATGTAGCCTTCCAACCACTTATTTACTATCTTTGTCTCTGTTCGTCCATATGTGGGTGATAACTAGTACCAGGGGTTTAACTCGGTGCCTAATAAATGGAAAAGATTTTTCCAAAAAGTCACCCATGAAACAACTGTCCCTGTCACTGACTATGGTCTTGGGGAGATCATGAAGTCTGAAAACATCCCTGAAAAATATTTCAGCTACCTGTGAAGTAGTGTATCATGAAGAGATGGGTGTTATAGCATCATTTCTCACCTTGACATGATTCATGATTGCTACAGGGCTTTATGGGCACCCATTCCTACAGACTTGGACAAATTCACTTAAAAACAGTGGAAAATCCTTCATACGCGACTATGCCCGTGTTTTTCCCGGGCAGTGTATACGCATAGTACAGCTAGACTTTTTCGCAGTATGCCATTTTAATGGTTAAAAAATATATAAAAAATCCCTAATTTCATTTGGGTTGATAGTTACTCGGTAGTTCAACTACCCAGGTCGCAGTACAAGCCTGTTCCAATCGTTGAAACTACTTGGAGGGACTATAAAAAGGACCTCATATGTATGGCCCTAGGGAGAGAGAGAGAATTATTATTATTATACTCTTGTTGGTTCCCTATCCAGTCGATTCCGTGCCTCTCCGCACTTTCCTGAGCTCATTTCGTGAAACCCTTGCTTTCCTGAGATACACATCCCTTTATATGTTATCTCGTATGCACCCATTTGGAAAGGAGTCTTAGCGAGGCAAGAGTGGACGGATCCGGACGACGGTCTGCGAAGGCCTTGGAAGAGATCGGGTGATCTCTCCACTTACTTTTGTACGTATCTATTTTTATAATACAGAAGTATCATGTCTGTTCGAAGTAAACGTGTTAGTGTTTGCTTTAATGTATGAAGAATATTTGTTATACAAGCATTTATGATGATTTATTTAATGTTTTATATGAATCTCGCTAACATATAGAGTAGAAATATACTTGTACAACTTGTCCTTTGTCGTCGGTTTCTTCTTGTATTTCGGGTGAAAGAGGAAGGACGGTTATGGGAGTTTGAACTCCACGTGGATCTACTTCAAACGTAGGACCAACGGGTAAACTCTCTCGCTCGCTCTATTTCGTTTTCATGATCGTGCATGATCGTGTGAGTTCTCGTTAAATAGTACGCCCCGGCTTCCTGTGGAGGTTGAATCCCAACCAACCTCTAGGGTGTTAAATCCCCGAAAACAGAATCGACGACTCACTGGGATCACATTTTTTGTGATTCTCTGTTGGGTTGTTTCAAATTGCTTTGGTAGGTTGCTCATCAGTTTCTTTCCAGTTTTTCTGAGGGTCCAGTTGCTTTCTTTACTGACCACGCTTGAAGCTTTTTATACCTTTCCCAGAGCTTGTACTTTTTATTTTTCATTATCTTTCTTTGTATACGCTAGCTTTTCTTGCACATGATCGCGTATACCCGCGAAGTTTGTGTGAAGGATCCGCGTACACGCGCAGTTTCCCTCGACACGTACACGTCATACACGCTTTGTTTTCATAGCTGCAAGGTCGCGTATACCTAGGTCTGAATTTGAAATTTCAAGATTTCAGTGTTTTTGGTCTTTTCTCGGGTCGTGGAAGCCTCGTGTTTCATGAGTCTTTGTACTTACCGGAGTGTGACGAAGTGGTTTTAAGTCTTGGTTCTCTTTCGTTTGCCCGGAACCCGATCTTTTTGGCGAAGTGTTCTTGTTGGTGCTAGCACTCCCTGGATTGAGTTCCAAGATCGCTTTACGAGCGTTCTTGGTCGCGTTTACGCTTTATCGAGCAGAGAGCTTTTACTCACTGACTCGCTCTGTCTTTGTGTTGTGTTTTGCATTGCGTTCTTTGCTTTGTTTTTCGATTGGTTTTCTTGAGTTTCATAAGCTAGGGTTTTGTTGCATTTTTTCAAGATCTTTTCTTGTTTCTTTGGAGTTTTGTATTGCAAACTAATTTGTACTATTTCTCTTGGATCGTTTGATTGAGTTTTTTAGTCTTCGAGTTGCCCTTTATTGATCTTGCTATCATTAGTTGTATAAGGTTTGGGGGCATAGTTGGAGTTTATGCTTCAAATTCGGGTCTCATTTTGGCTTGGATTGAGATAGTTGTTCTTGGTTTTCTTGAAGCTCTTGTTTTTATAAACCTGAAAAGCTCAAAAACATTTGTTTTTGCTTTTTGTTCTTGCATATCAAAAACTCAAAAACATTGTTGCTTGTTTTTGTTTTTGTTGTTGCCTTTTTCATTTTCGTTTGGCTTCATCTTTTGGGACTTTAGTGAATTTTCTTGCTTCTAGTTTCCTACTTGATTGTGAAGGGAGGTTGTCTTTTGATTTCTTCTTTTTCTTGTTAAGTATTTTGGTGTCTTATATTAAAGAGTTCTTGCTTTGCAAGAATTAGCTTTCCGGATATCAAAAGATTAGTTGAAAGCCGAAGGAGCCCTTTGGGAAATTTCACCTTGTTTCAAGGGACTTTTTCGCATCTTAGAATTTACATGTTAGTGGTCATTTGCATTAGGTGCATTGAATCATTTAGTTAGCTTCTTAATTTTTGTGTGTGTGAGTTTGTAATTCGAAAAAAGAAAAATACATTTTTAGCCTCGTAGAACTTACATAGAAATTGCTCTTCATCTGAAGACTAAGAACCGCATGTGCATGTAGTTAGGTTTTTATTAATTTCTTTTGCGCTCGAACATCATTGGTTTTTCAACTCCATATCCTTGTGACTTAATACACACAGCTCTTAAAATAAGCGATTAAATCTAAAAATCAACTAGCAAGTTTTATTTAGAGTCAATCACCAACTAGCTAGGTTGTAGGGCCTTGGAATAGGAGAGAGGAGAGTTAACTCTCCCGAGGCCGCTCAAACAGAATATAGAAGTTTACTAATTGAAAGTGAAATCCAACTCCGTGAAGTGGATCGGGGAAAGCTCTCATCCGAGAGTCAAGCGCGAGGGGAAGTGAAGGTTAAGAAGAGGGATACCCCCCTCCGATTGGCCGAATCTAACCTCAAGACCGTTCCGCCCAACTTCGATACGGATTGGTGTCCTAGTCGTGTTCCTAGGTTCCCACGATAGGTGACCGCGGGGGAATACTCCGTGGTACTTTTGAGACGCACGTCGCATCACTTCCAGCCAAGATTTTCGGGGGGTGCCCTTGTCGAAGCTTGGGTGCTTGAGCCGGCAAAGGCTGTTGTTAGAGGTCAGCGTATCGCTTCGATACCTTCGCTAGTTTAGTTCAGTCCCTAATCATCCCGCGAGCTTTTGCTGGGAGGTCCCTATATTTCGCTCCTGTATTTTGGTGTCCGGTCCTCATCACCCCGGAGTCGGGGAAATACTTGGAGGCTGTTTGCCTATTATTTCTCGGGGTTTTGATTTTAGTGAGTGCTCTTTGCTCCTAGCTTGCCTAGCTGTAATTTTTTCTTGAGTCTAATGATAATAAATTTTGTAAAAGTGGTGCGATCGAGCGCCTCGACGTTCGAGGAGAGTCCGGGGGGTTATCTCCCGAGAGTGCGAGCCTTCTTCGAGAAGGCGTAGGAGCGATCTAGCGATGTGGTTTTCACCACTGTCAGAGAGTCCGACGTCGTGGAGAGAGTCCTCCACTAAGGTCCCGAAGGTTCTCATTGCCGATTCGAGTGTCGGTTCCGAGAGGAGCATTTGCGCTCACCTCGAGGGTATTGTTTCTCGGGAGGAAGATTTTCGATAGAAGATATACCCGAGCCTCGGCTACATGTGTCCATCTCCTCTTCCTCTAATCATCCGTTTGTTATAGAGTACATCGGACCCCAGAGTCTCGAGAGACCGCCGGATCTTCCTTATCTTTCTTATCTTTCGATGGCCACGACCGGGAACGCGGCTTCTACCGTGAGTGCTGCGGCATTCGTACCCCTGCTCGTCGAGGCAGGGCACTCTTGCTCTATCTTCGAGTGCTTCTAGCACCTTGCTATGTTTGCTCGGGTCTCACCTCAAGCATATGCTTCTCATCTGTCCTTTGTTTCAGTGGATGTCCATTGCTCGGAAATCCCTCTTTTTCCCTTTACCGCCGGTGCAGCTCGGATCTACGCCCATGTCCAACATGGCTAGTGGATCTGCCTTCTTTCGATGGTTTCCCCTTTGGGACTAGGCATATTCCTAGTCCCAATCCTTCTTTCAGGTCGTTTTTTACGTCCCGGGGACCCAAAGTTTCAATCCTTGGGCTCAGGGGCCAAGTTATCGCTTTTATGGGGTGGAATCCTATGTTTGCAACGTCGTGAAAGTGTGGAATCAGCTCATCGCGAGTCATCCAGGGGAATGCTTCTTTCCCTTGCATCGAGTGCTTATCCGGTCTTTTCTCCTCTATCTAATGTGTATGGAACCCCTACCGGGGGCTTACATCTTCGGTCACATCACTTCGACGTGGGAACTAGTCGGGTCTTGGTAACTCTGGCGTGGGGGAGGAGGTTCTTCTCCGATTTTCTATCGGGTCCTTCTGCGGGCATTTGGTGCCTCATCAAATCCGAGCTATTCTTTTCGAGAATGTGGGAAATCCATCCCATCAAGGATGGAATTCTCGAGCTCCGCCCGCGATTACCGTTTCGGCAACGTTAAACTTGCCGCGACTGGCGAAGCTAACTAATGACCCGATTCGAAGTATAGTCCGGGTTGGCCTCGTTCCAACCCAGACTTCCTTCAGACATTCCTAAGTTTGAAGGTAAGAATGGTGAAGATCCAGTGCAGACCATGTCACCACATTCCACTTATGGTGTTCATCCAACTCTCGATCGACGATTCGATTAGACCTGAGATTATTTCAGCTAAGCACCTTAACTCGAAACGCTCGCGAAGTGGTATATAGAGCTTGCCAGCAAGGGTCGCCACATTTGGAAAGCCCAGGGTCGTCACTTTTTCTTAACCATTTCGAGTGCCCGTCGGATATGAAAGGTCGGACCGAACTCAGGGTTAATTTTAAGCATGATGAGGCAACTCACATTTACGATCATATTCAGGGAATGGAGGAGAAGGAAGAGGCTTATCAAAGCCCATATTCCGAATGTGAGTTCCTTCTCGAGTGGTTTTTGAAGTCGTCTGACCGGATATTTCAAAAAGATGTATCCATGTCGTGGGAGTATTCGAGGAGCAGGGGCCATCTTTAGGGGCCCGGGCAGAGCTAGAGTTGATCTATTCTCAGTCTGGCATGCTTTACAAGTATTTGCCTAATGCTCCTCGCTCCAAATTGGATCTATCGAAATCTAAACCTGGTCCGCATGGTGACGGACTTGTCGGATCGGGTCGCAGTAGTGCAGACGGACTGTGCTCAATTGTGGCGATTGTCTACACCGCTTTCTTACGGGATCGTCGTGTACTGTCTGATTTCTTCACCTTCGAGTCTTTTGTCCATTAATCGTCGTCCACCACCTCGAACCCAAAGGAAATCAACAATCTGGATGGGAAGAAGAAGGGACGAATAACAAGAAGAAGGGCAAGAATGGGAAGGGCACATGCTAACAAGACCAACGAGCGTGTTGGTGGAAGGGCGAAAAGGAGAAAAAAAAGAGTTAAGCTTTAGTGCAAGCTTTGTGCTGGAGACCATCTCACGCATCTTTGCCCGAAAATTCAGGATGCTCGCTCACGTTATTCTCTACAGGGTTCTTCTAGTTCCCATGTTTGTGCTAACAAACCACTTTTTCCCCCAAGGGCGACAATTAATTGTCAGGCGCGAATCAACCCACGGGGCTTCCTCTAGAGGTCCTCGGGAAGGGGAAATTCCATCGAATATCTTTATGATGAGTGCTCACGTGGATGTCGCTACGAGATCCCGTGATTATGGCGGAGAGGAATCTTCGAAAGCTAAGGAAGTTCACGATGCTATCGAGCGCTTCATATCACGAAGCCAATCGTCGAGTCTATGCCTCGGATACCGAAAGCATCCTCTAAGCGGTCAACGATTAATCCAAACATGAGGGCTGCCCAGAACTACTGGGATTGTAGAAGATCCGGCGCAGAGTCCTTGTGCTATGTCGACTTAGAGGTACTCAGTCTTGTCAGGCCATATGAAGTGCTTTGGCTCACTGACCATTGGAGCTATAGATCCGAAAAATTCTCTCTCGATTACCTTTGATATGAAGAATTTTAAGAAGAGACTTCCTCATCATATGGCCTTCCATATTAAATCATCGTCATCGGGAAGACTAATATCTTTCGCACGTGCCGTTGATGAGGGTGCTTCTACTTTGCATGATGTCTCTCGCATGCTCGGAAGACACTAGGATCTCCCAAAGCTCGTTCCATCTAGCACTATTCTTACCGCATTCGAGTGGCCATTCTCATAGGCCCCTATGGTATTGTCCCGACTTTGCCCATCCGTGTTGGGGGGCAAAAGCCAGTTAACATAGAGGTGTGAGGTAGTAGATGAAGCCTTGGACTACAACCTTCTCGTTGGGGAGAAACTGATATATATGATATGGATGCCATTGCATCTTCACTATTTCGGATAGTATGTATCCCTCTACGAAGGGAGTGATAGTTACGGTGGATCAACCCAGACCGTCCTCCGTAGACCCGGATGCGCCTCCCCGACTCATCTGCCCCCTAAGTTGGACAATACTAAGGCACCTATCGAGAAATACTGGGAGTTGGAATGTATTCCTTCCTCGATGGGATCTTTTGATCTTCCTCCTCCTAAGGTGTCTATCAATGCTATTTCATCCTCCAAGGCTCCCCTTCGAAGAGAGTTCTTTCGAACTCATTATTTTTCTGACCCTTGGACCTTACCTTCCCCAAGCGCCACTTTGGAGGAAGGGCAAGTGGAGTGGAATGGCATTCCCCAGATTTCCAGATTAGATTGCATATCATGCTCGTTGTTGACAACTGCGAGTCCGATCCAGCTTCTCTTTCACGGGAAGAGTTGGACGGTGATGGCTCCGGTGGGACGCTTACTTCTTCTTCGCCCCAGGATTGTCTCGATACCACTCTTCCATCTCAGAGAGGCCCATCCTGGAAGCAATGACAGGTATAGAGAGACCGTGGGATGACTTGCATCATCGGTCTTACTTCCTACCCGACTTGAGCGAAGTCGAGCTAGTTTTCCAAGTCCCCGGCCTCCCGGACTGCAATTCACCCGTCCTGAGCTCCCTTAGCACCAATGACAGTTTATGCTCGAAGGGAACATGGTCGGTGATCTCTCCGACTATCCCGGTGAACACTCTCCGAGAATCCCCAACATTATTGAAAACGCTTTTCATTGAGTCTGAATGTTCCGTGAAGAAGTTCAAATCTATACTGGAGCTCTTCAGAGTATAGGGATAAATTTGCTTGGTATTATGAGGAAATGTCTGGCATAGATCCATCTATTGTCCAGCCATGAGATCAAGACGTATGAAAACGCTAAGCTGTCAGGGCAAAAACTTCGTCCGGTTAATCCTAGGAAGGCAGACTAGCTATCAAAGTCTGAAGTTGAAAAAGCGTCGCTTAAGGCGGGATTCATTTTTCCGCCTCTCTCGACCGAATGGGTTTCAAACCCCGTCTCTGCATGATAAAAAGCAAGGAACAATTCGAGGTGTGCATCGATTTCGTAGACCCGAATAAGGCGTGTCCTAAAGATAATTACCCCACACCCTTCATTGATCAGATTATTGATGAGTGTGCCGTAACGAAAATTTTTTCCTTCATGGACGGTTTTTCCGGGGTTACAATCAAATTACTATCCGTCCGGAAAGATCAACATAAGACCACGATTTATTTGTCCCCTGGGGTACGTTTTTTGCATATAAGAAAATGCCCTTTGGTCCGAAAACGCTGAGCCACTTTTCGGCGGGCCATGTCCTACGCTCTTCACCGACATCAAGAAAATTATCGAGGCATACTTAGATGATCTAGTCTGCTCATTCTCGAAAGAGGATGGATCATCCAGACTACTCTCCGGCAAATATTTGAGAGATGTCGTTTTTATAAAATTCGCTTTGAATCCGAACAAAGTGCATGTTTCGCGGTAACATCCGGTCGGTTGTTGGGATTTATCGTGTCTAATGAAGGGATAAGGGTAGATCCCTTCAAGGTTGAGAGCAATACTTGGGTTAGCCTCCCCCGTTCTCTCAATCTGGTCAACTTCAAAGTCTCCAAGGGAAGTCTAACTTTCTCCGGAGGTTTATCGTTAACTATGCTGAGATTACAAAGGGATATATGAGACTCGGTGAAGAAAGGAGTCCCTTTTCTTTGGGACGACTATGCTCAACGCTCATTCGATGCCTTGAAAAAGGCATTGACCTCTCGCTCTCCTTTATCGAGTCCACCCGATTATAGCAGAGATTTTTCTTTGTTTGTATCTAGCTACAGCAGAATCTACCATTGGTATGGTTTCGGTTCAGAGGATGATGTCTGGGTTTGAGCATGTTATTTACTACCTTAGGGTCGAGGGAATCTGTAGGACACTGAACCGCGATACACCCGGTAGAAAAATTAGCCTATAGCGACAGCTCATGTCGTCATGCACGACTCGGCATTATATTATTCTTCGCAAAAACTTATGTCTTGGCAATATTTGCCAATCCATTTCGGCTTTGTCCTCAGAAAGAGCGAGTGATTGGGGGCAAATATAACCGATGGATTGTGATTTTACAAGAATTTGATCTAGAGTTCATGTACTGCCAAATCCAAGTCATTAGTTTTTGCGAATTGATCTCCGAGTTGCCTTGTGGAGAGCGATGATCTATGATGAGTCCTTTCCAGACGAACACTTGTTTTCGATCTCTCCACAAGATCCTTGGTATGGGGACATCATTGTATATCTCCCAGATCGAAGTTTCCCTCTTCTTTTTCGAAAAGATGAGCGTCGTAGGCGTCGTCACTTAGCTAAAGTTATCTCGATTATAGGTGATGCTTTGTACCGTCGAGGGGTTGATTCAATCCTAAGACGCTCGCTTAACTTTCTCGAAGAAGTTTGAGGTTGTGCTTAATGATTCTCACGGTGGAGCTTGGAGCGGGGGTCATTTATCGGAGCTTAGCTACTGACCAAAAGATTTTGCTGCGATTGCTACTTCGGCCCCTCGATTTTTCAAAGATTGTATTGAATCCGGTCAAAGAAGTGTCATCCTTGTCAAGTGTATACCGAAAAATGCGCGTCATCCAGCTCCGCTTTTTCCCGATCAGTTCATGTCGGCCCCTTTTAAAAAGTGGGGGTATGGATTATACTACTTGTAACTCCGCCTTCGGCAAAAGGTCACAAGTACATTATCATAGCGAGAGACTCACTTTTACGAAGTGAGGATCGAAGCTATGCCTACTTTTGGGAACGATGGTCAGACTTGCAGACTCTTTTCTTCTTCAACCAGGGTCATTGCTCGTTTCGGTATACCTAGAGAGATTGTCACCGACCATGGCGGTCACTTTCGAACAGTATGATGGTCGAGTTGGCTCTTAAATTGGGTTTCCCGAGCAGTAGCATTCATCTCCATATTATCCTCGTGCCAATGGCAGTGGAAGTCGTGAATAAGTCCTTGAAGACAATTCTTCAATGGACAGATTGATAAACATAGATCCAAGCTGGCACATTATGCTATATCACGCACTACGCGGGCATACTGAGACGTCGATGAAAAAACTTCAGATCGCTTTACTTCGTTTCGATTAGTCCACGGGGGTGGAATCCGTATTTCCCATTGAATGCGAGATTCCTTCCCTTAAACCGAGTCATTGAGCTTCTTCCGACACTTCTAGTCCGGCAGAGCGGCTTCTTCATCCGGGAACATCTTGATGAGCAGCGGTTTGAGATGCCGCCACGTTGAACGAAGCGCATAAAAACCGAGTCAAAGTCCCGGTACGATAAGGCGGTTAAGCCTAGGGTCTTTTCCGAAGGCGACCTTGTTTTTGGTCTATGCCCAAGAAAAAGGATGCCTTGGGGGCGGGAAAGTTTAAGTCGATGTGGTATGGCCCCTATATCGTCAAAAAGGTCCTTAAGAAAGGAGCGTATACCTTGGTTGACTTCGAAGGAAACGAGTTGTCTGGAGCCCTGAAAATGGGCTCTATCTCAAGAAGTATTATGCCTAGGCTTTGGCCCTGCATTTTGATTTGTATATAGTAGTTTTTTTGTCTTGTACATATACGTTTGATTTTTCGATTTTTGATGGGATGGTGATGTTTTTTGATGCTCTTTGGCGAGTTGTGTTGATGTCATGAGTCATTATGGTTTCGCTAGATGGTGCTAGTAGACACCCGGAACTTACTTTTCCACGTGTTTGGGTGCTTCATTATCCTTCCCAGTAAGTTGTTGGTATCAAGAGGGGTTTCGCATTGGTCTCGTTCCATAACGTAGCAGTATCATCATGCGCAGCTCATTCATCTACTCTCGGAGGCAATATCTTTGGGTGTTGATTCGTTGGTAGTTTTCTTGGACTCCCAGCTGGTGGTGTCGCGATTGAACAACACTTATCGGGAGTACGAGATCCAGCTTTTTATCACGATTGTTCTCGAGGGTACGTTTGTTACAAAGGTCATTTCAATTTTTAACATTCATTCATATTCCTCGAAAGTGACAATTGGTTTGTCGACTCATTAGCTAATCAAGCTTTAGATTGGCATATTAATCATTCAATACAATAAAATCTAAATCATCAAAAACATCATACTTTTGATACATTTATCACATCACATCAAAATATCACTTTGTATATATATCATCGGTATGTCAAAAAACTTCACAAAAATTTTGGATCCATCAATGCCGTACAAAACTTGGGCTTATGCCCCATCATGTTCGCCTCAAAAAAATATACGGGATCATCCAATATGAAAATCTGTGTCTAATCACGAGGACCCCGCCCAACGTTCCTATAGAACATCAATCGCAGTGGCTACACACTGGCGAATCGCCTAACCTGGGATCCCGAGGTACTCCTACAACCCGTCTCGGATCGGCTTCGGCAAGTCCTCCCACAGCGCAGGGAGGATTTGGCGGGTTAGTCCTCCAAGTTTTCGCACGGCTGGAGGGTTCCGCGTCGGGAATCCGCTCGTCTCTCGCTTCACCTCTACGAGGCGCTTGTGACGTGCTAGGCCCTCAGGACGCACGCAGTCCAACATCCGAAACATGATCATTTTTATTTGTCGGGTCATTATGAATCCAATCCAAAAAACATGTTTGTTTTTCATTTTTCATACATATTTGAAAAATCCAAAAAAAATCATATAAGTTAAAATTTTTGAAAAACTTACCGACTCCCGCATCCCTATGCCGCACGGGGTGGAAGTACTAGATCCGGATCTCCTCGGAAATCCATCCCGCGATAGGGATAGTCATCTACCTGCGATGATACTGATCTCTTCCACCATAAGAAGAACTCTATCATCCCAGAGTAGTTCGGGTACCTCGTCGTCTTTCAGCCTCTTCATCATGTACGCCCAACGGGGCAATTCTTGGGTCCCGAGTTGTCGATAGTTGAGATGACTTTGGGTCTCACAGCCGGAACTCTCTCGAAGAAGAATGTAGTCAAAATGGTTCCATAGCCAAAGTGTTTTGTATGTGTTTTGCGAATCGACGTCGGTTGTTGTTTCATGTTCGGTAGCGAGGGCGGTGCACCAATCATACACATGAATTAAGCACTCTGAAAGCCTATGCTCATGTGCGCCCTCGGACGCCGATGCGGTGAGCGCATCCCCGCCACTCTGCCGATGGTGAACAGGAGGATCTTCATGTGCAAGTCCCCGATATCTCTCGATTGCAATCTGTGTGCCTACATTTTTTTGGAATCTTCTATGCAATAGAGTTGGACATAGTCCTCCACGTTAACCCTCCCGAGGGGCTTTCATGTGCAAATCCACCTGGGTCTCCTTCGGGAGAGTCCGGGTGATGAAGCTATATCTTCCACCTCTATGCGTAGTGGCATTTGATCAATGATGAAACAATCCCGATCCGGTTCCCAATAATTTACCGAGCATTTCAAGCATTTTCTCACATTACTTTTCATATTGGGCATTTTGAAAAATTTGAATAATCCACAAGCTGGAGGACATTTTGTGCTCGCAAGGTCTTCCATGACCTCTTGGTCCACAGCACTATGCTCGCGTTCCCTCCATTAAATTGTCATCTCGAAGAAATTCATTAAAATTTGCATTAGAAACTCATTTTTAAAATTCGGACTTGCGCATACGTCTAGTTTCAGCGTACGTCGCGTGTACACGCGGCTTTTCCTTCTTTGAACCCGCGTATGCGTAGTAGCAGCGTTTTTTAATAAGGGTTTCTAGTGTAAAAATCCACTTAATTTTAAATTTTTTAAACTAATAAAAATGAATCAAACGCAGGATGAATAAGGAGCCTACCCCGAAGTTTTCTACGAATTCCGACTCGGTCGGTTGTTGTGGTTTGACTGAAAACAAAGTTTTTTAGCTCCGCAGCTCTTTTTCCAAATCAGCTATGCAATAATGAACCATTTGAGAGGTAATTTGTGTATTTATAGCTAAAAAATTGAAAAATTTTTCGTAAAATTTCCTTGTGCTTATTTTTTCGATCCGTCTTATCGTCAGATAACTCGATTGCTTGGAAGTGCCCTAGTTTGGTATATTTCGGGTACATTTTGACATTTTCGAGATTTTTCCCGGTTTTTGGCCCATGTTCGTTCGCACTCTTCACGTGTGTATATGATCTTCTAATCGGCATATAGGTTAGGGAATCACTTTCCGTTGCATCTTGCATTCTAGCCTCCATACTCGATCACTTGCCTTAGGGTCGATCCCATCGAGTCATGAGTATTATACCATTTTCACTCACGATTTTTAAATCATGACTTGATGGTAAGAGTTTCCTCCTTACATGGGCTTCCTAGTTAGTTCTTCGCTATCACTTGTTGCCCATGTCTGCTTTTTTATGTAGGCTCGAAAGTCCTCTTTAGTCCGCGCATGTCTTTCGTGTTGAAGCTTCATTCTTCTCCTTCATCACTTATCATTTTTTCACGCTTATACCCTAGAGGCTCTCTAGTGTCGTTAAGTTGTATTCGTCGCATTGCATATTGGCTACTTGTTTACCCACGCCTTTAGCCTAGGCTTCATTTGGACTCGATGTTTAAGCCAACTTTTGACCTTGACTTTCCGTCATAAGTTGAAATTATTAGCATCGCTTTAGCTATCACGACTTGACACCTTTGTACCCATGGATGGAACGTTCTCCGAGTATCATCGACAGTTTGTCGCCACCTTGCATTGAGGCATAGGATTGTTCCAAACCCCTGAACTAGTGCATCTGCGTTTTTTTCGATACTCGTTCTATCCATTGTATCATAGCATTCTTTTATTCTTTTTCGGGCTTATTATGAAAAAGACAAAAAAAAATTAAATATAACAAAAAGAGCGGGGAACGGGATGTATCTTCGTTATTTCGATGGCAGTATGCAGCCGCTTTGTCGCCCTTGAACAAAGCACATATACTTATATATATATTTCCTTCATTTGGGATGGTTCTAGTTTGACCTAGGTTCAGCCTTTACCATGTTTCACTTGTCGAGTTCTCCCGGTTGGTTATCTCTTCCAATCATATGGAGAGTTTGTTTTGCCTCCGAGACAGACTTATACATGAGGTCACTTTTTACCGCCTTGGTCATCACGAAGTCATGCTTTTGTTCAAGGGGAAGTCTAGCTCTGAGTCGGCCATTCCCCGCTGGTGTCTCTTGACTCATTATTCAGCCGGCCTTCCCGGTCTTGTCGGCCATCATGTTTCTATCACATCGTATGTTTTGATCTTCTCGCTTCGTGCCTGTCGCTCTTCCCCTCCACTGACTTTCACGGCCGAAGTCTCTTATCGACTACGACACATTGCTCTGAGAGAAAACCTAGAGCCGCACCTTGGGCCTATTTCCATCATTGATAGGTGACCTCGTGCTCAGTATTTGATCATCATCATGGGTCTTTGACTGAGTGGTTTCCCCTGTGTTCGACGTCAGCACACATTATCACACTTGGGATTCGTGCAGTACCTTGATTTCCATTTGACCCTATCGGTGGATTTCTCGCCTCTGTGTCAGCTTTCATTATTGGTTGGTTCAGAGGGTTTCTTCTGTGCACTAGCTTCATCTTGGGCATGTCGAAAACGTACTTCGGTTTGGTTCCATCACTCTACTTCGTCCGATTCTTTCCAAATCTTGGCCCTGCGCAAGCAGCACTCGTTACTGGACCGATGATGCCTTAATGCCTTCCTTCCAATAGATCTTTTCCCATCGACTCTGACTCATTGCTATGGGAACACGATCTAGAGTCTTTTTGTCAGTACCTTAGGGTTTGCAGTCATCAGTGGCAGACTCTTCGCTATCGACAGTGAGGATTCATCATTGCCTCCTGATTGGTAGATTCTTTCAAGTGTTTGACTTCAACTCATTCATTCGCACTTGTTAGATTGTACTGGGGCACCTTGACACTCATTATCATTATCGGTGGGTTGTCTCGCGTTGGTTAACGGGATACATCATTGCCCGGTAATCCAACGATTTCTCACATGGTCGACTTCACCTCATTTATTCCCATTGTGTAGAATTGTGCCGTTAGATTCTGTGGAAGGCTCCTGTGGTTGCACCAAAGATTTCTCGCTCATTGCTGACAGCTTCCTGCTTCGCTGTTGTTGGCCCACCCTTATATGTTGCAAATAAAGACAAAGCAAAGATCTTATATGTTGATCCCCAGTTGCGTGATTGTACCGTTTGATCCGCCTCTTATGATCCTAAACACTTGAGATTCGTTACTGGACTGTATACATCCAGCTTGCATTATCTTTGGACTGACCCTTTCTATATGTGATACTGGATATCGATACGCTTGGACCTGTCATGCCCCGTCGTATGATTCACTAGGTACTTTCAGTTCAGTTATACTTGTATACATGTTGGATCTATTCAGTACTTTCTATATATGATGTATTTTTGACTGAGCATGGGTATGCCCGCCTCAGCATGTGTTGACTCTCTGGTTTCTTTCATTGGTTTTTGGCAGGCTGAAATCTGGTGAAGTCCTCTCTTGTCCTTGCGAGGTTCTTTCTATGTGCATAATACATTTCGGCCATCATGTACCCCTTCTGACCTCATATATTAGGGGGCATCTGTTATAGCATCATTTCTCACCTTGACATGATTCATGATTGCTGCATGGCTTTATGGGCACCCATTCCTACAGACTTGGACAAATTCACTTAAAAACAGTGGAAAATCCTTCATACGCGACTATGCCCGTGTTTTTCCGCGTGTATACGCGAGTACAGCTAGACTTTTCCGCGTATGCCATTTTAATGATTAAAAAACATATAAAAATCCCTAATTTCGCGCTGGGTTGATGGTTACTCAGGTAGTTCAACCACCCCAGCCCGTGGCCAACTGTTTCCAACTGCTGAAACTACTTGGAGGGACTATAAAAAGACCTCATATGTATGGCCTAAGGGAGAGAGAGAGAATTATTATTATTATACTCTGTTGGTTCCCTATCCAAGTCTGATTCCCCGTGCCTCCTGCACTTTCCCAGTTCATTTCAGGAAACCCTTGTTTCTTTGAGATACACATCCCTTTATATGTTATCTCGTATGCACTCATTTGGAAGGAGTCTTAGCGAGGCAAGGGCTGGACGGATCCGGACGACGGTCTGCGAAGGCCTTGGAAGGATCAGGTGATCTCTCCACTTACTTTTGTACGTACTATTTTTATAACACAGAAGTATCATGATGTTCCCGAAGTAAACGTGTTAGTGTATGCTTTAATGTATGAAGAATATTTGTTATACAAGCATTCATGATGATTTATTTAATGTTTTATATGAATCTCACTAACATATAGAGTAGAAATATACTGTACAACTTGTCCTTTGTGCTGGTTTCTTCTTGTATTTCAGGTGAAAGAGGAAGGACGGTTGCAGGGAGTTTGAACTCCACGTGGATCTACTTCAAACGTAGGACCAACGGGTAAACCTCTCGTTCTACTCTATTTCGTTTTCATGACTGTGCATGATCGTGTGAGTCTCTGTTAAATAGTACGCCCCTGCTCTGTGGAGGTTGAATCCCAACCAACCTCTAGGGTGTTAAATCCCCGAAACAATGGGGAAGAAATGAGAATACTTCATCAATCGATCAATGGCTTCATAGATACAATCCTTGCCCTGCACCATAGGCAACCCCGTGATAAAGTCCATGGAAATGATCTCCCACTTCCCCTATGGAATGGGAAGAGGTTTTAACAACCCCGCAGGATGGCTCAACTCCCCTTTGTTCTTCTGGAAAAATTTACACTCCCTGACATGTCGGAGTACGTCCTCCTTGAGGCCTCTCCATGAGAACCTCTCTCTGATGGCCCTATATGTTTTGGTGAACCCCTGCTGGCCTGAAAGCATTGACTCATGTGCTACATGCAAAATTTCTCCTTGAGCCGAGAGGCTCCTATCAAGAAGATCTGGTTCCAATAATAGATGACCTCATCCATCACCTGATACTTGTCATTGGTCACCTGCCCATCCATTATCCCACATGCGAAGCGGTCCTTAGAATAATCTACTAATAGTTGGGCCCTCCAATATGTATCAATGCTCATCAAGGATAACGCTACTAGTCTCCGTGATAAGGCATCTGCTACCACATTGTTCTTCCCTTAGACATGCTCGATGGAAAAGTCATAAGCCTGAATTTTGCTAACCCACTTCTGTTGCCTCTCTTGCAACTACTTCTGCTCAAGAAAAAACCAAAGGTTGTTGTGGTCATTCCTCACCCGAAACCTGTTTCCCACCAAATATTGCCGGAACTTGGCCAATGCATGCATGATGGTCAACATCTCCTTGTCGTATATAGAATAAAACCTCTCATGTGGTAAGAGCTTCTGACTCTCGAAATATATAGGGTGACCTCCCTGCATCAAAACTGTGCCAAATCCCTCTCCTGAAGCATCAAATTCTAGCATAAAGGGTTGTGTGAAATCTGGAAATGCCAACATCGAATAGTTTCTCATCACCTCCTTGAGCCTCTCAAAAGATCTTTGTGTAGTGTCTGTATATCCAAAGGCTCCTCTCTTGGTGAAATCCGTGAGGGGTGCTGCTAGCTGAGAAAACCCCTTAACAAACTTCCTATAGTATGTGAAAATTTCTACAAAGCCTCGAAGTTCTGTCACATTCCTTGGCACTGATCAATCCTGAATGGCTAGATCTTTTCCTCATGGACCCTTACTCCATCTACCCTAATGATGTGCCCTAGGTAGAGCATCTTTGTAAGTCAAAATTCATGCTTGGAGAGTTTGGCATAAAAATGTAGCTCCTCCAAAATGCATAATACTGCCTCGATATGCTGCAGGTGCTCTTCCCAAATGCGGCTGTAAATGGGGATGTCATCAAATAACAACAAAAAAAACTTCCTCTGCTGACCACGAAAGATGTGGTTCATACAAGAGTAAAAAGTGGTCAGATCTTTGGTTAGCCCAAAGGGCATCACCAAGAACTTGAAGTGGCCATATTGGTATATGAATGCAGTCTTTGGGACATCCTGGTCCCTCACCTTGATCTGATGGTACCCCAACCTCATATGGATTTTGGTAAAGAAATTCGATCCCCGCAGCTCATCCATTAGCTCATCAAACTTGGGAATGGGGTATCAGTTCTTCATTGTCTTCTTATTCAGATCCCTGTAATAAATTCACATCCATAAAGTGCTATCCTTATTTTTCACCAACACCACAGAAGGAGCAAATGGGCTAGTGCTGGGTCGGATGTGTCATAGTACCAAGAGCTCTTTGATTTCTCTCTTGATCTCATCGCTATAGGCCTTAGGGTGTCTATAGGGTGTGGTGATCGCTGCTTGGATCCCCTGCTCTAGCTCAATGGTGTGCTCAAATCCTCGGTCCGGTAGTCACTTCGGTGGTATGTCCCCAAAGACTGAAGGGTAGCGATCTAATATCGACTGCACATTGGGGTGTACAGACTGCCTTGTGACCCTTCCCTCTGAAACACACAGTTCTAATTCCCACTCTATGTTCCCCTTCCAAAAATATTCCTCCATTCGATGTGCTGAGACTTTATGGGGTGGATATGTGTGCATCCCTCTGATCAACTGGTGCTTCCTACTCTTCTTATCTGTCCACTCCATCTCCAATGTCTCCCAATCGGTAGTGACTTTTCCCAATGTAATCAACCACTATACACCCAATATTTCATTGGTGTTTGGGATGTATACCACAAATAAATGGTCCATCACCGTATAGTTCCCCATAGTTACATCTAATGCTGGAACATACCTCAAACACTACATAGTTTTTGCATCTGGGACTAATACATAGAATCCATCAAAACTCTCGGTTGGTATGCCCCTCCTTTGTACTATTTAAGTATCAATGAAGTTATGCGTGGCTCCACTGTCCACAAACACTGTAACATGTTGTCCTTGGAGTGTGCCACGAAGTCTCAATGTCAAATACTTGGGAACCCCTCACAAATATGCAAGGACTCCTATAGTAGGCGAAAATGCTCCTCCCTCAGCTGTTGGTGGTGGTGGAGGTGGGTGATCTCTCTCTGGTGCATCAACATCTGCATCCAAATCCTCATATGCTCCTTCTTCTCCCTCACTGTCGGAGAAGATCTCAATGTAGTGTGCCTTTCCCGCAGCACACCATTGACCTGGTGCCCATGGCACTTGGAAAGTGACGCATAGCTTCCTCCATCTTAAATCCCTCCAGGTATCAACATCCAAAGTTCCACAGCCCTGGTTCCCATTTGGAGGTGAAATCCTCATGTCTTTCCCCTTTGGCTAAAATGCTGCTTTCTAGGGAAATGAAGCTCTTGTTCTAGGCAAAGCGTCCTGTAGATCTCAGGCCCTCCCAACTATGTCCTCAAGTGTAGTTGGTCTAGTGGATTTGATTAATCCACGTAGAGGCTCCACAAATGCATCAACAAACATATACACTCTCCTGGCCATTGACAGATCTGGAACCATTATCGATAAATTCAAGAACTAGGAGATATAAGTCTCCGGGTGTCCTGACTACTTGAGTTTGGCTAACTCAACGAAATGCTCCTTTGGGTCTCTTCGGTCAAATATCTCTACCATCCTCTTGGTGAAATCTGCATATGCAGTCACCCCTGCATGACCTAATGTAGATATCCCATGGAACCACCGGTCATGAGCTTCCCCTTCAAGGTGCAGCGCTGCCAACTTGATGACTTCTACCTCTACCATTTGATTTAGCTAGAAACAGATGGCTAATTTCTCCACCCAATATTTTTCCGTACTCTTGGAAGACCCATCAAAAGTAGGCAGAAAAATTATACCCACGGTATGTTGCAGGTCATTGCCTTGCATATACCCTCCTCCTCTGTTATGATTGTGGGGTCTTTGGTTATCCTTAATCTGGAAAAAATTCTGGAAGGTCAAATGATCTCTGAAATCCTAGGTATGGGATTGGTACTCCATGAAATAATAAACCAGATCCTCCCGCTCCTGAGGTTGTCCTACTCTTGCACCTACTGCTAAGAAGGTGGGCATGGTGGAACGTTGTGATACTTGTGGTGTTAGCCACCTATAAAATTTTGGCATAGCAAATACGTGGCTAAGTATGTTTCTAAGTCTTCAAGAGAAACATTTTCCCCTGAAAATATATCATTCTTGAAGCCCTAATGTGCCTTCTTTCCTTTGAAGAAATATTCACTACTTTTTCCATTTGATAAGCCTCACTATTTTGTGAAAGAGACTGCTTTTAAAAGGCCTCCATTTTCTCTATTTTCATTTCCACAAAATCCCCATTTGTCACCCTTTGTCCCTTCACAAAATTTCTCCAAAACCCCTTCAGTTCACTTCATATCATCCTAAAACCCTTTTTAAACCTCATATTACCCTTTATTTGGTTTAAAAATATTCTTTTTTGCCTACTGAAACCCCTCATTTGGCCTTAAAAATCCATGTTTTGGCCCTAAAATCAGTCTATTTGCACTATATAAGGCCTTAAGCCCCTGAGGGCTTATATCAATTATCCCCTTTCCTCATATAGCCTTAGCCCCGCAATCAGGCGCTAAAAGGCCAAAGAAACCCCAAAATCCCTTCAAAAGGCCTAAATAACATTTCTCCACTCCATTAAAGTTTTAATCCCCCAAGGGCTGATCCCCTTCAGCCCCTCCTCCATGTGACCCAAAGCCCGCAGTCAGGCGCTAAAGGCCTTAAAACTTTCCCTGAACCCTTTTTTCTCCTTTGTTTTATCATTCCTCAACGTTGTGATTTGAGTTGATCAGAACCGCTAGTCTTTAGAGATCAATGGTCATTGGGTGCCCCATTCATTTCATACCCCCTCTGTTATTTCCAAAGCTCTCGCCCCACCTTTCAATCACAACCGTTCATCCATAAGATCCGACGGTCAAGGAAAAACCTGATGACCCACCTCTGCCCCATGCATCTTACCTCCCATTGCACAGAACTCGCACCATCAGATCTTTCGCCCGTCATCCAACAACTAAGGGTGCATTTCGCATAATTTTTGCACCCGGAAGTTAACGTTCCAAAAAAACGTGAAATAGGCGATTTTGGATTTCCACATGGCGATCAATGAGTGGAATCACGTTTTTTTTTGGAAAACCGTTTACCCCCTCCGAGCTCATGTGAAAACCATTCTGGTTTTCTGCCAAACCACCCTCCGCAGCATGACTTCAGCTTTTAATCGTAGCCGTTGATCTCTGAGATCGAACAGTCTACGTTATATCGCAACAGGTCAAAAGAAGTGACAAAGTGTATTAGTGAGAGATTAAAAGGATTAAAGCATATTATTGAAGACTGGATGCCTATAATCCAATGTTTAAAGGATAAAGGACACAAATGAAGACCTGAAGATGATCAAGGAGGCCTACTGAAGCCTGAAGCAGAGATCAAGCCATATCAGTTATTTAAATATCAGCAGGATGTTTTTTCTCCAAGAAGGACTAGCTACACGACCTCCTCCATTTTCCATCGAGCACCAGAACTATTATTACACTGATAGAGACTTTAAGAACTGTCAGAACAACAGTTATGGAAGTATGGAAGACCTCAAATACCTTCTATCACCTTACTTATCTCAGAAGACAAAGCAGAGTACCAGTAGCCAGAGAGTACTTCAAAGAAACATACCAGGAGTTGCTATCAACTTGACAAAGATTTCTAGACTAGCCTAAAGGGTACACATAGTTAATGTAGAACCATCATTCAGAGTGGGCATTCAAATACTTCCTCCCCTCTGTCTTAATGAATCGTTTAAGCTGATATCTACTAATCCACCTCCTCATTCACCTATAAGTATTCATTGAAAATTCGTTGTAAAGGGGGGGTTGTTGGGATTTTATTGATTTTTAGAACTGTTATTGAGGGGAAGTAGCTGAGTAGTTTGTAATATAGTAGGTTGGGAAGAAAAGTTTGGACTATAAAAATCCACTGGGCTCAAAGTATGTGACTGGTTTTGCATATAAATTGAACAAGCAGATTCACAGGATCTTGGTTTATATTATTGGTGATGTTTTCCTTACTGTAATTGTTTCCTTTCATGTTTTTCACACTGTCCATTTTTCTATGATAAAGAATAGCAAGAATAGATTAGGACATACTACTGGAAGTACCCTAAATATCATTGTCAAATCTTTGTCTTTATGTTTTCCTCTAGTTGTGTATCTAAGAACAAATGCAACACAATTTAACCAGTATAGAAGGTGGTTTGTCCATGCTTACTGATGTATGAATTTAGAGTTTGTTTCTTAGATTTTCTTGTTTGGTTTCAACTGAAAGAATTAGGAAACTGGGAGATTTAGAGTTAGCCCTGTCTCACTAGGTTCCTTTTCCAAACAGTTAGCCTTTCTAAGATCCCTTTGAGTTGGTGTCAAAAGCATAGAAGGTTAAAAGTCTTTCTTTGATCTTAGGCCTTGCTCCATGTTAATCTTAAATGTTTTCTACTGTCTGAAAGTAGTAATGAGGACTGTTGGATTGTTTTCCTTGAGAGTATGCTGAAATCAGGTTAAGTTAAAAGTCTTTCCTTGATCTTAAGCTACCCTTTGTGTCTTTATTAAGAGTTTCCTTTAAAGTATGTCAAAGCAGGATAGGTTCAAAATCCTTACCTGATATTAGGCTGCACTTTGGTCTCTTTCTTTCGCCCATTATTAATGTTCCATTCCACCATCTATCTAAAAGATCCTTTGGTATAGATGAATTTCTCTATAGAAACCCTTGGATAGTTGTTATGCAAGTAAACCCTTTTATGACTCCATAGCCCAATGGATTGGCACTTCTCTTGACCTATCTTCCCATGCTGAAACATCCTTCTATTTAGTCCCTTATTCACTTCCATAACCTTCTCAGTTAATGATCTCCAACCAAACAAACAAATAAAAAACCTTTTTGCTTCATAACTAGCCTAATACCATAAACTAACCTTGAAGATATATCATTCTTTACACATATAGAGATATCCCTCTCTGGATCCAGGAGGGCTAGATCCTAGGATCCCAAAGTGGTTTGATGTTGTCTTGTCTTTTGGTCTTGCCAATCTAGCCAAAACACAGGAACCACAACATGTGGTACCACCAGTTGCTTTTCCCAATGGTGAGAAGTCCCCAATCCTTCTCCATTATGGAATCCACGCGAGATTTCCCTCTGTCTCTTAGTCCTCATATATTTAATCTCTTTAGCTATCTCCTGCACTGATTTGAGGAGGAGATTTCCAAACTACTTCTTGTCATCTTCTTCTGCAATTGGAGCTTTCCATTTATCCGCTTCTACTAGAACACAATCCCATTCACCATATGTAATCTCAATTCTGTGTTCTCTATCTCACTACTGCCTTATTTGATCCGTGATGTATTCTCTATCTTTGAATGTAATAGACTGGTTTCTCCACAGATTGATCCAATTATATGAGCTCTGATACCAATGTAATATTCGAAATAGGAAAACGATAGTAATACAAAGAAGTTAAAGCAATAATGCTGGAATATCAAAACATCATGAATAGAACCAGAAATAACTAAGCCATTTTATTAATAAGGAGGTTCAATACAAGTACAATAGTGCTAAAAAATGATAGCACTCAAGCTGATAAAGATGGTTAGAATGACCCTTAAGTTCCCCCACTTAGAACACTGCGTAATTGCTGCTCTGCTGGATACCTTCACTGTGCTGCCCCTGTTGGAAATGTTGGAAATGATGCTGCTGGTTGAAAAGGAGTGCATAGATGAGGTTGTTCTGGTGCTTCGAAAATGCTAGAATTTGGAATCTAGACTCTATGATGAAAACCCAGAAAAACCCAGAAGGATTTCCGGATCGACAGGCCCCGAAATATCACCCTCCTAGGGTATAAAAATGCACTACTGCTGGGTATGCAGTGATATGAGCTAAAATAGAAAATAAAATGCTGCAAAAACACCTCCGTAGCTCAAATTTTCAAGGGATGACCTCCTCAATAGATTCCAAGAGACAGTGATATGAAATCCTACCCTCCTCTGGATCCCTCCACTGTTGCACAACGTAAGTCACTGGGTGACCGTGCTGCTTAAGAGAGCTGCAAATTTCCAAATGATGAAATAATGGAATCTGATCATAAGATATAATAACTCCTTTCCTAAGAAAGCACTCAAAGTCCCCGAGGATGAGGTTTGGATCCCCGCTTGAAAACACCCTTGTGCTAAAAAACACTACAGACTTGGCTAAACAGCTCAAGCATGCTCAAGTCGTAAGCGACAAGAAATAAAATAACTCAGAATGATCTCTATGGCTTCCCTCAACTCTTTCTTATACCTGTGGAACCCTCACACCCCTCGGCCCACATCATAACTACGATTCTCTCTTGGTCCATATCCTCATCCACTATTACGTTGTTCACATGATCTCTTGGCCCCCTCCACTACTGCATTGTTCCACTTTCACACTGGTGAAGTGGTTTTATTATACATAAAGGGATTTATGGGTCCTTCTACCCTCTTATTCAACTACTAAGTCAAAGGAATATTAGCTAAAAGCTAATTAGGAATATTACACAAAGGATACCTGTTCTTGATCGTCACTTTATTCAATTTCCTGTAATCAATGCAAAACCTAAGAGTACCATCCTTCTTCTTCATGAACAACACTAGTGTACCCCAAGTTGATACACACATCTTAATGTACCCCTTTTCAATAATTTCCTTCAGCTGCAACTTCAAATCTACTAACTCTGGCGTACTCATCCTGTAAGGTTCCCTTTATACTGGTGCTTCCCTTGGTACCAACTCAATAGAAAGTCCACTTCCCTGTGAGGAAGTAACTCTGGAATTTCTAGTGGAAACACATATTGAAAATAATTCAATACAAGACACGTTTGGAATATTTATGCATCCTCAACCTCTTTACCCTTGTCACTGGAAACATGCACTGCAAACATCACACAACCTTTTCTACAACTGTGCTTAATCTATATAGCAGTGACCATCCTCACTGATGTAGGATTATTCTTTCCCTGCAGGATTCTCATTTCTTCATTATCATCCAAGAACTCAAATATCTTGTCATAACAGTCTACTTTGCTCCTATGACGGTACAACCAATCCATACCCAAAATGATGCTATACGATCCTAATGAAAGTACATTCAAATGTGATGATGTAGGCATACCATTTAACTCAAATGCACAAGTTATTACCCAATGGTGAAATATCTTCTTCGTACCTGTAGCTAACTGCACCAACTAATATTATGCATGCACTTATTTTCTCAAGCCACACTGTTGGAAAGTTAAATCCCCTCAGTGGACAGAGGTGATCCCTCTAGCCCTAGAGTGGGTCTAGCAACAAGAGAACAAGCTAAGGTGTAGGTTCCTAGCTAATAAATGAAATAGGTTGCGGTATATTGTCCTACCTAGAGTCTAACGCAATTATCGTAGTTATAGTAATGGTAGCCTCTTGATCTTTGTCCCGACAGGTCGCAGTCCTTCAAAAATGGTAATTGCATTTCTGCACAAAGAACAAAGACAAGGGCAACATACAAGACAATAATTGCATTTGTAGCTAACTAGTCAGTCAAGGAGGACTAAACACATTGTGAAAAATAAACCATATTAACACAAGATGGGAACCAGACAATAGTCATGTATATATAAATAGAAGAAAGAGATTACAACCGGAGCCTTCACGTCGCAGCCTTCTTTAGCGAGTTCAGTCGAAGTTCGTCTCAAAGAATTGTCTGGAATTGGGACGAGGCGAGGAAACAAGCCTAAGCTCTCTCTCGACAGAGGTCTCTTTCTGTTCTATCTCCCTAGCAAAATGTTCAACAATTCTCTTCAACCTTACAGCTATAATATGTTCAGCTAGTGTATCAATGGGAGATAGCTTTATTTATTGAGGGAGAGGAGGAGCTTGGGATCCATACAATGATGGAAGGTAGGCCTTATCCTTTGGGAGATTTCTCCAAAAGGTGGAAACAAGAGGCCAAAGGAGGGTGGTCGTAGTTATTCAATCAAAACACTCAGGCTGATTTGCCCATGAAGTTGTTAGGAGAGAAACTTCACCTTTATATTTAAAAAAAATTCCAAAAACAACTTGGCATAGGTAGCTAACTCGGACAGAGTGCCAATGGGCACGGGGCCCAGTGTTAGTCTTCGTCATTGTCGCAAGGGCATAATGGTCTACCAGCGCCAATGAAAAAACATGTGTTTCTGATGGTCTAATTAGGAAATTGTCAACATAAGGAATGTTGTCCTCATGGAAAGGGATGTAATGATGGTCTTTGCAAGGCATGAAACATTTTATTAGTCACAGAAATGATCCTCCAATATGCGGGATGGGGATAGAAGGGACAGTGACAAAATGTTGTGTAACAGATGCCACCTAAAGCATGAGGTCCAAGAGAGAGGGAGGGATGAAATGCTTTACGAGAACGTGTTCGAACCAAACACCCCTGTCGGAAGACCTGCAATTACAAATACAACTGATATCTCTGATACATGAACATGTGGCATGGCGCAAACATCCATAATAGAGTACATAAAAATTGAGATTTGAGGTATGGACGCAGTAGTCCAGCAGTAAGGATCAATAAATAGACTCAAGTATGGTCGTAGCCATCCAATCAAAAGAGGCATGCAATAAGTCATGATAAACCAGAATATCCCACAGCCTGGATCTTATAAGACAAAACCCAGGGTCTTGCGCTCCATCTCAACCCAAACAAGTACAAATTCAAGCATGCGAATATGTGAGCTAAAGTCGAACATGCAAGAAAATCACCTGATTACCAACCAATGATGAAAGCTGTTAACATGCACGAGAGAAACCACCAATAATGACAATGGATATTAAGGTACAACAGGTACAATCCATAGAATGTGAATATTCATATGGCATCGAACGCCCACATAATCACTCGATCGAAGGCTAATGATGTGGACCTGTCGTCGAATGCAAAGAACTTGCCATTGAGGCATGCAAGTTCTAAGGTACCGGAAGGGAGTCTCTAGATCAAATTCCTATATAGTGATCCGAAGTCGACAAAAAATGATCCAGTTGAAGGAGGGCCATAATATTTCCCACTTCTTCGACATGAGACAGAGGAACATGATGATAATTAACCAGAACTAAACAGAGGATCAGAGGAAGGTTGAAAACTGTAGAGGCAAACTTCTCTTAAACATCGAAACGACTCTGGATTTGGCAGTATTTGACATCAAGGGATCTGAGGTCATGATGACGTGGCAAAGAGCAGATGAGAGGCCAAAACATATTACCCAAACCCACAGAGGTAAAAATAACGAAATGAGATGTTCCCAAACCAATACGAATGCAGATGAGTGTCATTTTCAAGAGTGACATGTTAGGACTCCGTAGTTTGCAAGATTGGCAAGAACAAATGTTGCAGAGCCTACATCAGAACCAATTTGGAATCCTAGGATCTAGCCCTCCTAGATTCAAAGAGGGATCTCTCTAAATAAGTGTTTTCAAAAGAATATATCTTTAAGGCTTATGATATGATATTAGGCTAGTTATGAAGCACAAGGATTTTGTTTGTTTTTGGTTGGGTAGGATATCATCAAAATAAAGGAAGACTTTTGAAGGGTAAAGGTGTGAGTGAGTTGAAAGAATGGTTCAACTGATAGGATAGGTAAGAAACAGTATCAATCCATTGGGCTATGGAGTCACAAAAAGATTTAATTGCACAAAAAGTTTCATGAGTGGTCCATGGGGCAAGTCATCTATGTCAAAGGATCTATTTAAGTTGATTTATGGTATGGAACATTAAGAAGTGTGATGAAAGAAGCAAAAATATGAGAAAACAAGGGGAAACCTAAGATTAGGTAAGGAATTTGAACCTATCCTGCTTTCAACATACTCTCAAAGGAAAAAATTTAAGATAAACAAAATAATAGCTTAAGATCAAGTAAGGAATTTTAACCTAGCCTGCTTTCATCATACTCTTAAGGGATCTTTTCAAAGCAATTGTTGGAGATAACTAGAGGATAGGGCTAACCATAGAATTCTCTAGTTCAACTTTACTTAGAAGACTTTCAAAAACTTTCAAAGACAATATCTCAAGTTGTACTCAAGAAACATCGACTCACCAACACTTCACTAGTTATACTCTATTGAATTATCCTCAAAGCACAATTAGAAGAAAACATAAAGATAAAGCTTATCAATTAGATTTAGGGTACTTTACAGTAAATCCTAATCTATATTTGGTGTTCTTTATCAGAGAAAGTGGACAGTATGGAAACATAAGAAAAACAACAATTACAGTAAGAAAAACATCACCAATGACATAGACTAGGATCCCATGAATCAACTTGTATATTTGATGTTCAAACCAGTTACAATCTTCAAGTCCAGTAGGTCTTTACAACTTCAAACTTCTCTTCTCAGCCTATCTTTCTTCAAATAATAGAGCTTTAGCAGCCTCAACAACTATTTACATTCAATAAGTATTCAACCAACATTTACAATGGGCTCCTCTTATGATATTTATAGGTAAATTGAGGAGGTGGAGTGAAAGGAAGATCTAATTTATTCAATTAATATAGAGTAAATGCTTCTCAGCCTTTGGGGGGCCTAATGGAGAAGATATCTAATGTCTTAACTCTATTAATTGATTTTTACATTAAGTTTCATCAACTTCAGTCACTTTTGTTGACTTTTGAGGCTTTGGTAGGCTGGCAATTACTTTATAAGCTATCTTTGGCAAATATCTTTGACTGTGCATTAAATTTGTATTCTTTTGAGGCAAATAAGCTGGCAAGCGGCATTTCTGGCTTTCTGGGGATTAATTGCCTCAATGATCTGGCATTTTGAAGTGGTCCTTTGTTGATCTGTTTGTCTTTGATACTTTAAACATTGATTAGGCCTTTGATTTGGCATTAGGCCTCCTTTAATCATCTTTATTCTTCAAACTATGTCTTTAACCTTTATCCTTTGATCTTCTGTCTTCACTCCTTCTTCGCTGATCTTTATTATTTTCCTTTGTGTAATGGTGGATTTATTTTGCTGCGTTGGAGGGTTTAATGTGTAACCAGTGTCCATGAAACATTGATTAAACCTTGAATTTTAACCCTTTTTGTCCATTTTCTTCGCTTTTGGGCCTTTTTAGATCGTCATCCAAGGCCATATCACTGTAACTTGATTGTGGGACAACCTTTATAGCTTATCTGTCATTAAACCTGCAACTAAAAAAGAAACATATTATAAAAACCTACGCTTGTGGTTTTAACGGCTTCAGAGGCTCAAGAGAGACGGAGGAGCGTTTACAGAGAAATGAAGAATGCAGTGGAGGTGGAAAAACCCATGGCAGAAGGCAGAACCAGGGTTTAAATTGAATTATGGCGCGAAGTGGTGATGAGCAGTTTTGCAGAAAATCAAAGTGGTATTCGCATGAGGGATGGGTGGTAAATGGTTTTGCCCTGGGGGAACGCGATATAGGTCCCTGGGTGACGCGTGTCCAACCAAAACCACCATTTTCGCATTGAAAACGCATGATCAATTATTTTGGTGAAATGAACGTGAAATTAGTTTTAGACCATTCGATCTGGGGGGGGGGGGAAGATCTATGGCTGTAAGCGAGCGCAACAAATGGAAAATATGTGTGGTGAAGGATGGTGGGGCCAAGCTAACGTGGGCTCTTGTTTGGTGGATGAAAAGCAAGAGATGATGCGAGGATCGTTGATCAGGAAAGATCAATGGTTCAGATTTAATGCAAGGTTTGACATATATGGAGGGGAAAAACAAAGGAAAACACCTTTTTGCAAGGGGCGCGGGGTAAAAATTGGTGAGGGGAGGAAAGTGGGAGATGTAGCGATAGCCGTTGGATCAATCGCGATCAACGGTGGAGATTGATTCGGAGGGGGGAAGTAACATGAGGGAAGGGAGGGCTTACTTTAAATTCTTTTTCAGAGTTTGAGTCTTTATACAAATATTTTGGAGTTTTTTACATGGGAAAAGGGTTTATAAGAGTGGCAGAAGGGATCAATGGGAGCCGTCGGATCAGGAAGATGGACAGTCCAGATTAAATCACAGAGATCAGAGATTAAAAATGGTGGAAGAGGGGTTAGGGGGATGGTGAAAATGCGATGAAACGAGGGCCGTTGATCTAAAATAGGATCAAAAGTTAGGATTGGGCAATGAAGGAGAATGAAAAGGGCGGAGATGAAATGTAGGAGTAATGTGGGCCATCGGATCAGGGAGATGGACGGTTAGGATTGAATTCGGCGGATCGACGATCTGCGGAGAAGAGGGTTCAGGAAGGAGGTTTTTGGAACTCCAATGTGCCGATGGGAGAGGTAGATGCGATGGACAAAGGACCGTCCGATCAGGATCGAGATCGACGGTGGAGATGCGATCAGAGCTTTGCATATCGGCGGTCTAGGTAGGCGAGATTTTGGATTTGCGATGTGCCGATGTGATGGAGGGCAGCACAGACTATTGGATCGAGATCGAGATCAATGGTCAGGATCTTATTGGTGGAGGATTCCATTGGAGGGGAAGATCATTAGCAGGGATTTGCAATGCACCGATAGCCATCGTATTTTGTGGAATGGACGACTGCGATCTTATTGGAAGATCGGCCATCGGCGGAGTAAAGGGTATGCGGACGAGGAATTCGGAATCACCGAAGTGCGATGGCGATGGGGGCTTAAAACCTTTAGCTGATGGTCTCGGGCCTCGGTCTTACGGTGAAAAAGGGGGCTAGGGGCTTAAGCAGAAAGCGCTTAAGGCCTTATATTAAAAATGAAGGTTTTGGACTAAAATGAAGATTTTTTGAAGGATTTTTAGGATTTCGATAAGGGGGAAAAAAGGTTTTAAACCAGAATAAAGGGATTTTATCAGGTTCAAAGGGGATTTTGAGGGAAAATAAAAGGTAAAATGAGGAAAATGGGTGTTTTTGCAGAAGGATTTATGAAGGTGAAAAGATGGGAAAGTGGCCTAAAAAACAATCCCTTTTATAACAACAGGGCTACTTTGAAGGTTTTGAAGTGAGAATATCAGTGGAATGGATCTTTTGGACCAGGGAAAGCAAGGCTTCAAAAAGTCAGAATTTTGGTTTAAAACTCGTTTCTTGAAGACTAAAGACCTGTTTTAGCTATCATCAGTGATGACATTTTTTTATTGATGGCTAACAGTGGCTCCACTTGGGGATGGAAGCTCCTTGGAGGTGTCAATAACTTCAAAAATTTATCTCTGGAATGTAGACCTTTGCTTTATCCTTGACAAATTTTTCTTCTTTGATCATGCTGCTTAAAAAGATGGTTAGTACTTTGTATTAGCAAATAGATTTCTTTCCCCAAACAACTACCTACACAACCTATTTTCCTAACATTTTTTCTTCATAAGGTGCACTTGGACTTGCAAAAATTTTGACATCAACATTTTATTATTTTATTAAAAGTAGGAAACTAATCTAAATCTACCCTTATTTGTTCCACGAGTTCAGATTAAACAGTTGAACTCATAAATTCTCTACCTAAGCTACTATCTGTCAAGAATTAAGCTGTCTGACAAATATTATTCTCCATATTCTAAAACATAAATTTAAATGCAAACAAACCAAGATTAAGCTGTCTGATTTGCTGTAAGACTATGGCATAAAACAAGCTGCACATAGGCTGAAATTTATAGAAATTCAAAACAAAATTGTGAAGGCTTGAGATCTGAAAATTACAAATATCCTTCCTTCTTCTTATGACTCAAATTTTTGTCTATTTAGAGTCATCCTTTTTCTCTTAGTTCAGATTTTGAGCATATAACAATTCTTCATCAAACTTACAAGTTCATGATTTAAGCTTGTTTGAACTTCTGTTTTTTTATCCTAATCTAGTCTACTGATAAGCCAATATTAAACAATTTGGAAAATCTGATTCACTAACCTATCGGCAGTAAATTGAAATCTATATAGTCATGATTAGGCTATATGACTAAATAGCAATGCTTTCTTTTAAGTAGTGGAATTTAGGTTTGCACACTTTCAGATTTTTCCTTTCTTTTTTGGTATGGGGCTGTACCTTTCCTCTTTTATATCTGCCCTCTTTTCTCTTTTTCTATTGTTTTGTATTTTTTATTTTTTCAAATTTAAAAGAAGTGTTATATACAATGAACAAAAAGCTTTGAAACTAAAATATCAGTTAACAAAAATAATGTTTGAAAGTCCTGCCATTCACAGGACCTCCAAAATATTCATCTCCATCCGATTCTTGTAGAAAGAATGCATTGTTTCCAATAGCAGATTGAATAAGATAAGGGCCTTGCCATAAGTTATCAATTTTTCCATGTTTGCCCTTATCTTCTCTCCTTGAATCCTATTTCAATACTTTGTCACCAATTTTAAAGTCACTTGCCTTGGTTCTTTTGTCAAACAACTTCTTGATGTTTTCTTGTAGTTGCTATGCTCTGATGTATACTTCTTCCCTGGCTTGTTGTAGATGTATATTCTAGTGTATTATTCTTGTCATATCATCATCTTCAAACTGTAATTCTTGGATCAGCTTCATGACTGGCACTCCTAGACTGGTTGGAAATATTGCATCTGTTCCATAAACTAGCTGGTAGGGAGACATTCCAATTGATTTTTTAATTATTAGTATGTCTGCCCATAATGCATGTAGTAGCTTACTGTGCCATGATTTATTTTTATCTTCCAACAACTTCTTGATAATGTTTACCAAACTTTTATTTGAGGATTCTGCCAACCTGTTACCTTGAGGGTAATAAGATGTAGAATGACCCAATATAATCTGATATTTATGACATAATTCCACCATCTTTTTAGACTCGAATGCAACAACATTATCAGTTATGATCTTTCTAGGACAGCCAAATCTAGACAGTATATGGTTTTCAAGGAATGAAATGATAATTGAGTCTATGGCATTCCTAGAAGGGATGGATTCTATCCATTTGGTAAAATAGTCTATTGCTGTGAGGATCCATCTATGTTGGGTAGATGAGGTAGGATGGATTTCCCCAATGAATTTTAGGCCCCACTATTGAAAAGGAGCTTAAAAAATGATTGGTTGCAGAGGTAAGGGAAGCAACTTTCTTTTTCCTTCAAATATTTGGCATTTGTAATAGGCAATAATAATTTTGTGGATATCTATAAAGAGGGTGGGCCAGTAGTAACCAGCTCTAAGGATTTTGTTAGCAGTTGACTTCCAGTAGAGGTGGCCTCCACATTCTCCTTCATGAAACTCGTGCTTGATCTTATCTGCATCATTCTCAGGCAAACATTTAAGCAATAATCCACTAGCATTTTTCCAATATAAATATTTATTCAAAATGCAGTAATTTATAGCTTTGAACTTTAATAATCCTTCCTTTGTTTTAGAAAAATTGGGAGGGGTATTGAGGTTGAGCAAGACATACAAAATATCAGCATACCAAGGTGAACTCAAAAAATAATCTTCAATAATTGGAGTTGTCAATTCCTTTTGTTCATCTAATGCATTAAACATGTTTATATCAAGAGCTTGAAAGTTGGATTCAACCATAAGTTTTTCTAGTCCTTGACCCTTTATGAGTTTATTGGGCTTGATTTCTAAGTCATATTCTAAATTACAGCAATCCACTTTCCTCTTTTGCCATCTGGATCTTGGGTCAATATGTCTTTTACAACTGAATGACGCACAAACTCTATAATGTGGGAATGTAAAAGGTAAACTCTAAAGTATTTTAAGGCTTTGACTAAGGCAAAGGCTTGTTTTTCCATGATATTGTACTTCAGAGCTGCATCTCTTAATGCCTTACTAAAAAATGCAATTGGCTACTCTTATCCCTTCAAGTTTTTCTATAGGAGGACAACAGCTACTGTGTGTTCTGATGCAAATGAAAAAATGAAGAAATCCTTTGTAAAATTAGGACTGATAAGAACTGGTGTTTTGGTGAGTGCTTGTTTTACCAACTCAAATGATTTCTTTGCTTTTGAGGTCCATTTAACTCCTTCTTCTCTCTTAAGCATATTTGTCATGATTCTAAGGAGTTCAGCTAGATTGGGTATGAACCTTCTCAAGAGATTAATCTTCCCAATGAAAGATTGAAGTTCCTTGATGTTTTTAGGATGGGTTATTTGTAATATACCATCGATCCTCTTTGGGTCTATCCTTATTCCCTCTTTAGATATGATATGTCCAAGAAGTTTACCTTCTTGGAGACCGAACAATGTTTTCTTTGGATTTAAGGACAACCCATATTTTCTGCATTTCTCAAGGACTTTTCTCAAGTGTATTAGTTGTTCTTCATCTGTTTTAGAATAGACAGTGATGTCATCTAAGTAAAACACTATGAAGTAACCTATTTCTTCTGAGAATGCAATATCCATGGCTCTCTGAAATGTGGCACCAGCATTCATTAAACCAAAGAGAATTTTCAAATACATGAAAGTACCCCAAGGTGTAGTAAAGGCTGTTTTAAGTTGATCATCAGGATGCACCAATATTTGATTGTAACTTGAGAAGCCATCTAGCAAAGAAATTCTTTTATAACCAACTACCCTTTGTAAGATATGATCCATTTTGGGTAAGCGATAGTCTTCCTTTAATGAGGCTTTGTTTAAGTTTCTAAAGTCAATGCAAAGCCTTATTTCTCCTATTTTCTTCCTAACAGATACAAGATTAGACACCCACTCTGAGTATCTAACATGGAATATAATTCCAACATCATACATTTTTCTAATTTCTTTCTCTACCAGAGGTAATTGAACAGGGTTGATTCTGCACATTTTTTGTTTAAAAGGCTTCTGGTTTTCTTTGAGGGGTATCTTATGCTGGATTATTTCTGTATCATATGATTTTAGATCTTCATAGCGCCATGCAAAAACATCAGAAAAATATCTAAAAAGCTCAATGTATTTCAGTTTAATGTGAGATGGCAGTGTCTTAGATAGTTTGATCATTTTGGGCTTTTCCTCACTGCCTATGTTGCATTCTTCCACTTCAGTTTCAATAGGTTCTAGTTTTGGCTTTTTGGCCACATAATTAAAGTCAAAAAATTCTTCTAATGGGACCAGTCATTTTGGCAAGCTTTGATCTTTAGATTGTAGCACTTCTAAGTCTTCATTTTCTAAATCTGTGCTATTTTCTGTTGTATGTTTGGGTTCTTTGAATAATAGATTTATATTAGCAAACTCAGGGGAATTTTCTTCTTCAAAAAATGGATTTTCTTCAGTAGGACAGTCTTCATCATACTTTGAATCTAAGGTCTACACTTCAAATTCATTTTTGGACTGTAGGAATTCTTCTATTTGTTTATCTCCTTCAAACACTTGCCAATATTTTTCATTATCCGGGACAATTGGTCTATATTTGACTTGGATGGTGTATTGTTTGCTTTCATAAGGTCTTAGACAAGTACTAGCAGCAAAGGGTAGTCCATTGGAAAGAATGTTTTGGTTCCTTGGAACAAAGGTAAGTTGGAATTCAGCAAATTTTTTTAACAAGTCCATGGCATCATCTCTATAGGCTCTAAGTTTGGGATGTTTAGTAGTGTACTCCCCATTCACTTGCCTAATTATCATTTCTGAATCTCCATGAACTGTTATTCTTTTGGCCCCTAATTTTTTCAATAAATTTAGGCCTAGAAGGAGAGCTTCATACTCTGCTATGTTAATTTTGCATTGGAAGTTTAATCTATAGGAATGACCCTCAGCATGATTGTTTTCAGTGTTTTTCATCCATATGCCTGCTCCTGCACCAGTTTTAGAGCAAGACCAATCAAAACTCATACTCCAAAGAGGATTGTTTTCATGTTTGTCATTCATTTCAGTGCTGTCCTCTTTGTTTTGTTTTCCTAGTATGTCACTGTGTTGTTCCTACAGGTCTGCTCTATGTTGAATTTTGTTTTGTTCCTCAATATTTTCAATGTTTTGAGGATTTTTTCTTTGATTTTCATGATCAACACTATATTTATGACTGTTTTGGACCTCAAGACCTTTAATTTGTTTGCTATGAATTTTTGAGTTTGCAAACTGATGAAATGATTTTTACTTTCTCTCCTTTTCCTCTATGGCTGCCACTATGTTTGGATGTGGAGATTTGCATATCGGCGGTCCAGGTAGGTGAGATTTTGGATTTGCGATGTGCTAATGCGATGGAGGGGAGTGCAGACCGTTGGATTGAAATTGAGATCAACGGTCAATATTTTATCAGTGGAGGATTTCATATTAAGGGGAGATCATTGGCAGGGATTTGTGATGCGTCGATAGCCGTTGGATTTTGTGGAATGGATGGCTACGATCTTATCGAATATTAGCCATTAGCGGAGTAAAGGGTCTGGGGACGAGGAATTCGAAATTGCCGAAGTGCGATGGCGATGGTGGCTTAAAACCTTTAGCCGACGGTCTCGGGCCTCAGTCTTGCGGTGAAAAAAGGGGCTAGGGGCTTAAGCAAAAGGCGCTTAAGGCCTTATATTAAAAATGAAGATTTTGGACTAAAATGAAGGTTTTTTGAAGGATTTTTAGGATTTCGATAAGGGGAAAAAAGGTTTTAAACTAGAATAAAGGGATTTTGTCAGTTTCAAAGGGGATTTTGAGGGAAAATAAAGGGTAAAATGAGGAAAATGGGGGGTTTTTGCAGAAGGATTTATGAAGGTGAAAAGATGGGAAAGTGGCCTAAAAAAAAATCTCTTTTATAACAGTAGGGCTACTTTGAAGGTTTTGAAGTGAAAATATCAGTGGAATGGATCTTTTGGACTAGGGATAGCAAGGCTTAAAGAACTCACAATTTTGGTTTAAAACTTGTTTCTTGAAGACTAAAGACCTATTTTAGCCATCATCAGTCATGAAATTTTTTTATTGATGGCTAACACGAAATACTTCTGACACAACTGAAAACTGGTTCCATTCCCCCCCACCATTTCTGGCAGGTACCCTACTTATTTTTGAAAAAAAATATTGAAGGGGAGAGAATATGCTTGTACTGTAAGTTTTTCCTTTGGACAAATCCATCCTAGTACATTTTACAAGCCCTAGGAAGGAGGAACTTGGGTACGTCATGGTGATGATTTTTGATGTCATCAGGATTTAACGAGTCTGACAAAGGAAGAACTTGGCATATTTTCATGTTTAGAGAGTTTGAAAAGAAGCGAAAAAGAAAACTCCAGCAAGTCTCTTTTTGTAAATAGTCCCTCAGATCCAAAAAGGTAGAAAATGATGGCTGAGAGAACTTCTTAGTTGCGATAGGCTAAGGTATTCATTTTTCCTAAATAATTTATCCTGGCCCAAAAAAGGGTTAAAAATATACTGGGTAGATATTGTTTTGCAACAATTTAACGAGTTCAAAATGACAAGAGTCTTGGCAATATTTTTAGTTTTAGAGAGTTCGAAAAGAGATAAAAGATGACTCCATCAATGATTTTTTTGTGTTTTTACCGAGTCCAAAATATTATAAAATATAACTCGTTACTTCATCGCTGTTACATTAAAAATATATCATTGCTCAAGAGACGCACATAAAACCCATTTCTCGAAATAACATAATGAAATAATTGAAAAATATGTCTTAAAACCTAAATAGGGTTTCGATTGAAATGCCAAAAATGGTAAAAAATAATTACTTTTCACTTTTTACCTCTTGTGGAGCAATAGTTACCCTTTTTTAGACTGTGATTTTGTGGTGGCGATAGTAGGCAATCCAGCAGACCAATCTCGAATCTGTCAGTTCCAAGTAAGAGCTATCATTCCTCCTCACGTTTTGATTGTAGTTTCATTACCTGCAACCCAAAATTTGGAAATATGTGGGGGAAATTGTAAAAATTAGGGCTCGGCCACTGGCATGAATATTGGGCTCGGACTCGCGCCAATCGCCCAATATTTTGAACTAGGGCGCGCCAGTTGGTGCGATTGTTTCTAAAACAGTCGCGCCAATCGCACAGACCATTTTAAGCTTATAATGTAAGAAATTAGGCCCATTTTCACCAATCAAAAGCTTTTAATTTGGCTAATGGCATTCACATGAACATGTTTGTAGGTCTGAAGTGGCAAAATGGTGATCGAATGGAAAGAACGAGAACACAGTGAAGAAGATGAGCTTGCCATGGAAAATGAAAGATGCATGGAAGCTCTTAGAGATTGCAGATTCAAGAAATTATTCATGACAACATGCCTTAGATCTTAACCGGAGTTGCTGCAATACTTAATCAGTATCTGGGATGAGGATCAAGAAAAATTCATTCTTCGTGATCAGGAACTCGAGATCGAAGTTTCAGACCTTTACTTCATAACAGGGCTGTCACGGAGGGGAGTAGTACCAATTTGACCGACACCAGGCCTACGATGGATAAAATGAGTATGGTTATTGACAGGGTATGTCCTGGGGCACGGAAAGGGTAGGGAAGCGAAAAAGTGGATATCCAAACTATTCTGGACTTGGCACTAAAAGTAGTGCTGAACACCATCACACGAGGTGCAGGATTGCAAGCACCACATGAAGCTACAAAGACAAAACTACTTCTTGCTGTAGATTTTCTGACACCGACCCTCTACAACTAGGCAAAGTTAGTGATAATCAACATGAAACGTCAACTGACGAAATGAAAGAAAACCAAGCTGAAGCAGTTCGGTTACGGGTCCATTCTGGTATCGTTCATCCTGTAACGACTACTAATATTTCAGCGACAACAAGTGATAGTTCTGACACCACCAGCACAAGAACCACAGATGGCCCGTTGGGAAGCTCTAATGCCAAGGTCAGGGGGCAGTCAACAAATGTCCTGGAGACTAGAGTTCTTTGATTGGCTTCACTGACAACTGATTTTCGTGGAGGATTGGCCCTACTCTCCACATATTTCACTGGAGATACAGATCTCCCACTCCCAGAAGGAGAGGATTGGGACGAAGTACTTGGTAAGACTCATTTTTTATTTTCATGAGTATTATAATGTTTTTTTAGTATGCCTGTTCTGACATTGAATCCATGTATGTAGATGTTGGCCCAGAGAGACCCACAAGCATGTCTCCGATAGCGAGGCGAGTTCCTTGCGACTTTGATATTTCCCCTCATGGCGAGGGAGGTGAGGAGGAGGAAATCATGCGCAACCTGGGGGGAATATCCCGTGGGATCTCAGTCTATGCGCGATTTGACGATGTTCCTCGTGCATACCAGAGACACACTATAGGGGTGTCAAACTGAGTTCACCGCTTGCTGAGGTGTCTTGTACAGGCAGTGACATGCTATCATGAGCATCACATTGAGTATACACCTAAGTTTTCTTTCCGCATATTTTTGAGAGACATGGTGTCTCAGGATGTAACAAAAACACACATATTTTTTGAACTTATGATGCACACTGATGGAAACATTTGATATATATATATATATATATATATATATATATATATATATATAGACACACACACACACACCTATTTTCCTGTTATGGATCTTTTTCATGTGAAGATGATTTTTACAAATTGCGTAAATTTCTATCTAATACAATGTTAGCCACTATATTAGTTAATGCATTCATTTGCCTAGGAATATGTTGATATGTAATGTAATCAAAATGTCTTTCCAGCAAACGAACATATAAATACAACCTTAAAATGTGAGGATTTCTGACTGAATAATGTCCATTAAGTTGAATAACAAGAAGTTGTGAGTCTAGATTTACAAGCAACGCACGAATGCCAAGGGTAATTGCCTTGGTTAATAGTTCAATGAAAGCACTATACTCGGTGACATTCTTTGTAGTTCGTCCTAGAAAAATGCCTTGAAGATCTATCAACTCACTAGTAGGATCATAAATCACCCAGGCTACTGAAGTCAGGTTCCGGGTACTACAGGAAGCACCATCAGCGAAACCGACATAAGGGGTAATAGACATATGCACAATAAGAAACGACCCAATAAGTGGGAAAACGTTCGCAAAACACACCAAGCCAAAAATGTGAAAAAATGAAAAGAACACCTATGTACATAAAACATGCACAAATGACTCATGCATAATGTTTTTAAAGATACAACCCATTTCTGGGCTGATCCAGAGGATGACCTTCGTAATCAATGAGCTCATAGGCCCCATTCTGCAAGACATGTTTAACAATGTAGGGCCCATGCCACATGGGTTGAAATTTTCCTACCCTCAGCTTATCATAATCTTGGTCGTACAGGAGGACGAGGTCGCCTTCTACGAAGGAGTGAGGGGAATCTGATTGGTCAAAATGAGCTTTGAACTGCTTCTTCTGTGCTTTAATGACCAAAGAAACAAAGCAACGAGTTTAATACAACCTTTCTAAGTAGAGAAGATGCTCTTCTTAGCTGAAGTGTTTGGCAACAATTCAATAGCCAATTTTAGTGAAGGTATTTCACACTCAATCAGAAGAGTAGCTTCCAGACCGTAAACAAGTTGAAATGGAGTGAATCCAATCACATCCTTAACTGAGGTTCGATATGCCCAAAGAGCCGAAAATAACATGAGATGCCAGTTTCATTCGTGCATCCCAATCATACGTTGAAGCATGGTGACAAGAACTTTATTCATGGATTCAACTTGGCCATTGGCCTGAGGATAGTACAACGTTGAGCTGTCGTGACGCAGACCCAACTTGGAAGTGAACTCCGCCACCATATAATGCCGAAAATGGGAACCATGATCGGTAATGATGGCTTGAGGGACACCAAACCTAGAAATTATGTGATTGAATATAAACTGAGCTACTGTCTTACCGTCATCCATAAGTGCAGGCATTGCTTCAGCCCATTTGGTGAAGTAGTCAACATCTATGATGATATAAGCATGCCCCCCGACCAAGTGAGGGTTACATGTCATAAAATTGATGCCCCACTTCAAAAAGTGACCAACGGTAATGATGGGGTGAAGATGTGAAGGCGGCACGCACATCTTGCACTAGTATGGTAGTCATGACATTTAAGAACAACAAAAGTGCAGTCCTTGAAGATGGTGCGCCAGAAATACCTAGCACGAAGAATTTTCTGTGTAGTAGCATAACCAGACATGTAACCACCATAACCACCACTGTGACAGTCATTCAAAAATTTCTTAGCCTCCTCAAGAGTCAAACACCGATGAAGAATGGAATCAACTCCAATGCTGTAGAGTGTATCTCTGACTATACGATAAGGTTACGATTGATGACGGATGCGTTGGTGAACATCCGTCGACAACTCAGATCTGAAATTAGAAGTCTAAACATATATGGTGATATCACCATACCAAGGATTGAAGGTGCTAATCATAAAAAGCGTATCATTCGGTATGAATTCCTCAGAATCAGACGAAGCGGAGTCAGAGGGGAGTGAGCAGATAAGATCGACGAAGACCAGTAGTTTCTTCGACTTGGCAGTAGCAAATTCCAAATCAAACTCTTGGAGGATGACAATCCACTTTGAGTACTTGCCCCTAGTAATTGTCAAGACAATATATAGGTCATATGGGTGCAGTCAGAAATCACAGTCAACGTACACAACAGAATGTAATGAAGAAAATGTTGAACTACTTGAACGGAAGCCAACGCAAACTTCTCGACATGTGCATAGCACGTTTCAATATTGCGAAGGTTATGAGAGAGATAGTAAATAGCATGCTCATCACCATCATCGTCGTCTTGCACCAAAACCATGGAAATTGTGCTGAAAATGATGGCTAAATAGAGGGAAAAATTGCGATGATAGTTTGTAGGACACAACAGAGGAGTGTTGACAAGCAACGTCTTGAGTGCATCAAAATACTTCTGGGTGATTTCATCCCAAAGGAACATGACACCCTTCTTTAGTGGAGTTGCCAACTTGTTGGAAAGGTAAATCCCCTTTGCAGACAGAGGCGATCCCTCTAGCCCGAGAGTGGGTTTAGCAACAAGGGAACAAGCTAAGGTGTAGGTTCCTAGCTAACAAATGAAATAGGTCGAGGTAGATTGTCCTACCTGGAGTCCAACGCGATTGCCCCAATTATAGTAATGGCATCCTCTTTATCTCTGTCTTGACATGTCGTAATCATTTAACAATGGTACTCGTATCCCTACACAAAGATCAAAGACAAGAGCAACATACAAGACAATAATTGCATTCATCGCCAACTAGTCAGTCAAGGAGGAATAAACCCATTGCTAAAAATAAACCATATTAACACAAGATGGGAACCAGACAATAGTCATGTATATATAAATAGAAGAAAGAGATTACAACCAGAGCCTTGACGTCGCAACCTCTTTCAATGGGTTCAGTCGAAGTGCATCTCGAAGGATCATCGGGAATTGGGACGAGGCGAGGACACAAGCCTAAGCTCTCTCTCGACAAAAGTATCTTTTTGTTCTATCTCCCTAGAGAAATGTTTAGCAATTCTCTTTAGCCTTTGAGCTATAATATTTTCATCTAGTTTATCAATGGGAGATAGCTTTCTTTATAGAGGGAAAGGAGGAGGTTGTGATCCCTACAATGATGGAAGGGAGGCATTATTCTTTGGGAGGTTTCCCCAAAAGGTGAAAACAAGAGGCCAAAGGAGGGTGGTCATAGTTTTTCAGTCGAACCACTCAGGCTGACTCACCCACGAAGTTTTTAGGATGGAAAATTCACCTCTATATTTAAAAAACATTCCAAAAATAGCTTGGCATGGGTATCTAACTAGGACAAAGAGCCAATGGGCACGGTGTCTAGTGTTAATCTTCCTCATTGGCACGAGGGCATAACGATCTACTAGTGCCAATGCAAAAACATGTGTTTCTGATGGTCTGCTCAGGAAATTGTCAACAGAAGGAATGTTGTCCTCATGGAAAGGGATGAAATTATGGTCTTTGCAAGGCTTGACACTTCTTATTAGTCACAGAAATGATCCTCCAATATGCGGGATGGGGATAGTAGGGACGGTGACTAAATCTTGTGTAACACACACTTATCCACCAGGTCATGATTAACATAACTATAATTAGATCAAGGATCAATCAAAATAGAAATAACTTGATCACGAAACTTACCATCCTTATCAATGATAGATTTCTGGTGATCTACCTACTTGGTGTCCACAACTACATAAATCCGAGGATGACCAACATCCAAACTATCTGCGCCTCCTGAGCACTATATATCTTGGGTTTACCACCCTGATACTGTGAAAAATCCCACTTGCGATGATCCTTTCCACATATTCAACACTGCAAAAATGCTTTACCATCACCTCTAGTATGTTGCTCTCCCAGCTACGATCCATGTCCCTTCTGAACTATAATGAATTTCTTGTAAGGAACCACATTTTCTTTCTCACCTGCATCTTAAGGTCTTCCCCTCTTTGGTGGCCATCTCCCTTTAGCTTTGTCATTTACTTTCAACTCACGTTTAGGATCAAATTTATGCTTTGACTTCTCATAACAATGCTTTAGATTTAGAATGGCCTCTTCTAGCAATGTAGGCTCATAAAAATCAATCTAGCATCTGTATGCTATTGGTAGCCCACTGATGAATCTCTAAAACTTGGCCTCCGCATCCTTGAGGTAAGGCACATATCTCAATATATTCAAGAACCTCCTAGTATACTCATAATCTGTCAATGTTGGAACGGGGTCTCCTAACAAGCTACGAAATGGGTCTATTTTTGGCTATTTTTGTTATATTTAGTATAGCGTAGGGGTTTTGGGGTGGGTCAAAGCCCCGAAAGCATTGCAATGGGGTTAAAGGGTAAACTAGGGGTTCAAAAACCATGGGTTGCGGACCATAGGAATGATAAAGCTAGATTATTATAAATAGAGAGGCATTTCAGATTGTAAGAGGTAAAGATTTGATGAGCCATTGATGCGATCTGTTGGGGTTTTTGGGGAGCGGACTCCTGCTGGCTATGTGCACGGAGATCCTAGTCCAGCTATGTGCAGACCCTGCTGCTGTGTGCGCAGGTTGGGAAGGGAATTGTAAGGGTAATGAATGAATGAATATGAAAGATTATTGGATCTGAATCTATGAGTACTATTGAATGGATTTCTGATAATTACTGTGTTATGAATTTCTTTGTCTTTGCACTTCGAAGGTCTGTATACAGAATGATTGGATCTATTCTACTCTGATTATATCATGTTGCGAAAGTCTGTGTATTGAAGTAAATCTAGATCTGTTCTGTTCGGGTTATGTAATGTTGTGTTGATGTTATGAAAAGCATATAATTGTAGATCTAGTGCACGTGGATGCAATAGGATACATATCTAACCCTGCGCAGAGACACGGTGATCTGAACAGAACGCAACCCGGTTGCCTTACTTTCTCAGGGTGTGGAAACCTGGTTCCAGCACCCACCCATACTACTTTGGGTGAGACTGTGACCTGCACAAGCAGGTCACTGCCGAAAGGGCCAGTATTATAGGGGTTTGTTGGCAAATCTTGCACACCGAACCTGGGTCAGGACCCCTTAAGCCAAAAAATGGTTCCGTTGCTGGGATTGGAAGAAATATGAGAAAGGGATTGGGTAATGACAAGAGAATACTAGAAGCCTGAAAGAAAAGAGATCGAGGACTGGTTCGAAAGGCAGATCCAGGAGTTTGCAGTAAGAGAAAACCAAAGTGAAATATTAACGGCGGAAAGGTGGAAGAATAGGTACGTTCTTACTGAAAACTACGAAATATTCTTTGTAACATTTGCAATTGAGCTTCAGGAGTGGCTAGTTAGGCTGGTAGAATTCCAGAAGTGCTGGAAGGATGAGCGAGTCACTCAGTGGACTCCAGATCTTCTTGAACAACTGGAAAGAACTGATAACACTATTACACGCACAGTAGATCACTGGGTGGATAGTGTGCTAGGAGGCTTTGTGACAGAATCTGCCATTGATCAATCTATATCATACTCTAAGGCCGAGCGACGATTCTTCAAAGGATTCCGAGGTAAGTTTTTGAGGACGTTACCATTACTGATCAAGAATTTGCTGTGCGAGAAGATAATTCTATGTAGCCATACAGACCGAGTGACCTCGGGTCCAGATGGGAGTGCGACACGTAGTGGTAAGTATTATCGGACCAACCATGATAGAGGAAGGGCCACGTATAGCCCAGTTAAGGAACCAACCACATCACCACCTAGGGCACGTAGGGGTAAGAACTCACCTATAACATCGTCCCTGGATAGTGATATGGTTGCGCATCTAAAACTACCTAACTTCAAGGGGGTAGGGGATGAGGACATGGACCGATTTTGGTTCGTTGTAGACTCTGTTTGGACTACGCAGAACGTGGCAAGTGATATGATCAAAAGGGTGCAACTATCTTTAGCATTCGAAGATAGAGCTCTGGACTGGTATATGCGATATGTTACCCAGAATGGAACCGCCTCCATTTGGGATATTAAGAATTCTCTGAAGCAACAGTTCCACAAAACAAGTTCCTATTCTCAGTAAGTGGTGGATGTAAAAGACTTCAAACAAGGTGCGTCTGAATCAGTATGGGAGGCGGATCAATGGTTGAGAAGGCAATTAGGGAAGGTGGGTTCAAGGATGATGATAGAAAACATACGAAATGGTTCATCGCCATGTTGTTACCTCACCTGCACACACCAATGTATCAGCAGACCTTTGAATCACAGGAGAAAGCTGTAGAAGCCGCTATGAAGTTAGAAGCTGCTCCCTGGGAGGATACCTCGGCAGGAGTCCAATAGATCCAGGAACAACTTGGAGCTATGCACCTAGAGATACAGAACCTATGAAAAGAGTGAGGAAAAGACATCTGTGCGGATCTTTGGTGTATACGTTTCTGAGTGTCTAATCACACAAAGGATCAATGCCCTCTACTGGCTAATTATATCCAAGCTGGAGGACCTAGCCCGCTACGCTAAGGGGTAAGTAGGGAACCTATCCTGTTGCAACCAGGATCAAGTGGATCTGCGCTATGGTGTGATGATTGTTGGGTAGCAGGTCTCCATGATATGAACCATTGCCCTCTGCTGGGTGCGTATGTCCCAGAGCTAAAACAACAATGGTGCCGATTCTTTCGGTCTGTAGGACATGACGAGTAGAATTGCCGAACGTATGAGTTGATGATAGATCGCGGGAACTTATATTGGGTGCAATCAGACCCTGCATCACCTAGATTGACTGCGCACTTTGGAGGATCACTGGCCCGAGGCAGAGGAGGATGGGGAGGAAGTGCAGGCTAAGGACGAGGTCAGCTAATATCTTATAATTATGGAGAAATAGGGCACTTTTCCAGACAATTCCCTAATCCCACCCGGCTGTCGTGTAAATACGTCAAACAGCTATACCATGAGGTAGAAGACTGCCTGATTTTGATATCCAGAATGTAGGAAAAGCAGCCTACCCCTACGCAGAATGTACAGAGGGTTAAAACTGAGCTAAGAGAAGCAGATCCAAGTGTAAAGGTCATAACATGTAGTGGGCTGGACACCAAGGGAAGAAAAGAGGTACCCTGTGAAGAACAGGCACTACCAGTAGCCCCTGCGCAGTCTCAAAGCGAGGAAGAAATTAAGACCTTTTTGAAGGCATGTCTGAAATTACTCAGGAACCCACAGTTGTAAGAAACCTCCTGGCTTTAATGAAAATCTGTGCAGCTCAGCCCACCTTGATCCCTGAGACCAAGGACGTGCACAAACTGTACAACTCTAAGAAACTCACAGGGAAAGAAATGCGGCTAACTGCAAAAATCAGGGACTATGAAATGGATCAGGTTATCTCAGATCTTGGATCTGATGCCAATGTTTTACCTAAGAAAACCTGACAATGAATGGGGAAGCCCAAATTGGAATGGTCCACTATCCAGTTGCACATGGAAAACCAACATAAAATCATTCCATTGGGTAGGTTACCAAAGGTTATGGTTGACATTGCAGGGGCAAGGGTCCTAGCTAACTTTGAAGTAAATGAGATAGTTGAAGATGCGGACCCCTACCCTACACTCCTTAGGCTAGATTGGGCAATGGACATGGGAGGAATTATTAACCTAAAGAAACGAAGCATGGTGTTTGAAAGCGGAAGCACGCGTGTCATAGTACTGCTGGATCCCGCGGAAAGTGCCTGGTATACCGAGCCTGTCCATACGAAGGCAGAATTAGATCATATTTATAAGATCACTGCGCAAGATGAATATCGGGTTAACCCCAAGAATGAAGGGGTTCTCTATTGGGAAAAAGACAGTGAATGTTTTTCTGACTCTGATGAGGAGCTGGAGAATTGGCAGAGCCGGCTGCATGAGTTTTTGGTACTTCGCAGCCTTCAAACTGTCAGAAGCTTCCATCACATCTCTACCATGGAAACAACCTTGCCTTGCCAAGAGGCCACAGATGACACTCCGAAGCCTGTGAAGCCTCAGGGGTCCATGGAATGTAGGTCTGAGGCACTGCCACTAACCTAATATGAAGCACGTATGCACGGACTTGTCTCCCCTACCTGGAGGAAGTATTGGAGCAGGGCGATCCTGCGTATAGAAACCCCCTTAGCCAGATGGACCCCAAGATTGGTTGACCCACGTGGTGACCTGCTTGCACGCAACAATCAAGGGTGCGCTCGGCCCTTGCCCAACCAAATTACGGATCTGTCTACAATCATGAGTATCCGGGGGAATTTACGGAAAAATGAAGAATTAAATCACCTACGGACGTATGACACAGCTGTCCTGCACAAAAATTCTCAGTCCACGATCGACATATATGCCTCGAAAAGGCTCTCGATCGAATTGAAGGCTCACCGTGTGTCAACCGTCCGTCGAAATACGAAAGGACCTCTAACACGTCAGCCACGCCCTGACAGCACAGGGACATGACCTTGGATACAAAGGAAGAATATCAGCTCATCCCGATTTAATGCGAAAAGACACTTACAAACATAGGAAAAGGGCGGTAGATTATCAATATCACCATTTATGATAAGAATGATCGAGGGTACGCACCATATATGAGCTACCTTGCCATTAAGTAGCTTTGATTGGGGTGTGGATGGCTGGAAGATGATGGCTCGGGCTATTTATTCAACTGTCAAGTAGTATTGGCTACTTGCATTATGGTTTTTTCTACTTATTTCTACGATTCATGTCACTCGTCTCTCCATTATGGATCCCAAATCATAGGAGGAAATGATAAGAGGGTCGGGAAACACTGAGTGCAGTAATAGGAGTGCACATGGGCTGCTTCCTGGAAGGATTAGCTATGAACCAAGTTCGGCAAGAACTTTTCAGTATCGAGACCTGTTACGACATCTTCGCCATTTCCAGGCCCCGCCCGCTAGAAGAAACTTATGTTTACTCCCCCGCACTGTCACTTCTGAACCGAGTCCTGGGGACATTCAAGTTGACTTAGCACAACTATCTAATACAAAGCTACGAAGACTGTCTGTCAGCGTATAGCAAGAAGTGCACTGCTGTGACCAAGAAAGGTGAAAGCAGTATGTCTTGACCCTGGAAGAATGTGCCCAGTGAATTGCTGTGGTCACTAACGACACACGCATTATTCAGGAACAACTAGCACTAGGAGCCCAATTTTTTGAAGAGGCTACGCAGCTATGGACGAAAGCACTGCACCACCCCACGCTTCAGCATGCCTAATGGAAGTTGATGCAGGAAGAATATGCTCTAGATCGACTTCGGGCCTCCACACCTCCCCCTGGCCGCGCGCAGTGCCTGGCCACCATGTACCAAATTGAGGAACTTCATCACTCCAAGAATATTGCGTACAAAAATTTGAAATGATGGAGTGATGCTGCACTCTAGCTTGCACATGATATGTAGTCCGCCATTGCACGCCTCCACCGGTTATTGGAACGACTTGGTCCAGACCTCGATGGACCTGATTCTCTGACAATGATAAACATTGCACAACATGCTGGGGCCCAAAGCAAGGAAGTGCTTCCACCACTCCTTCACACCCTGGCTACCTTGTGCGCACAGATTGAAGGCACGCCACCAAAGTGACTCGGGACGAGTCACAAAATTGTGTTGGGGGACTGTTGGAACGAGGTCTCCTAAAAAGCTACAAAACCGGTCTATTTTTGGTTATATTTGTTATATTTAGTATAGTGTAGGGGTTTTGGTGTGGTTCAAAGCCCTGAAAGCATTGTAATGGGGTTAAAGGGTAAAATAGGGGTCCGAAAACCATGGGTTGCGGACCATAGGAATGATAAAGCTAGATTGTTATAAATAGAGAGGCATTTCAGATTGTAAGAGGTAAGGATTTGATGAGCTATTGATGCGATCTGTTGTGTAAGCGATCTGTTGGGGTTTTTGGGGATCAAACTCCTGCTGGTTGTGTGCATGAAGATCCTAGTCTAGCTGTGTGCAGACCTTGCTGCTATGTGCATAGGTTGGGAAGGGAATTGTAAGGGTAATGAATGAATGAATATGCAAGATTATTGGATCTGAATCTATGAGTACTATTGAATGGATTGCTGATAATTACTGTGTTATTAATTTCTCTATCTTTGTGCTGCGAAGGTTTGTATACCAAATGATTGGATCTATTTTGCTCTGATTATATCATGCTGTGAAAGTCTGTGTATTGAAGTAAATCTAGATTTGTTCTATTCGGGTTATGTAATGTTGTGTTGATGTTATGAAAAGCATATAATTGTAGATCTAGTGCACATGGATGCAGTAGGATACATATTTAACCCTGCGCAGAGACACGGTGATCTGAACAGAACGCAACCCGGTTTCCTTACCCTTCCTTTCTCAGGGTGCGGAAACCTGGTTTCAGCACCCATCCATACTACTTCGGGTGAGACTGTGACCTATGCAAGAAGGTCACTGCCGAAAGGGCTAGTAGTATAGGGGTTTGTTGGGAAACCTTGCACACCGAACTTGGGTCAGGACCCCTCAAGCCAACAGTCAATGAACCCATCTGCAACTCACAAAACTCCTTACCTCTAGCATCATAGTACCTATATGGCAGGTACTTCTTTTTGAAGAGCCTCTCAAACTCATCCCAAATCAAGTCATCCTCCTAAATAAATTTAACATTCTTCACATCCTGCCACTAGATATCTTATTTCACTTTAAGACTAAAAGTGGCTATCTTGGCTTTCATGTTCTGAATATAACTATGAAATCTAAAGAATTTATTCATCCCAAGAAACCATGCTTCTACATATTCTGACTTCTTAATCACTCCATCAAATGTAGGAATCTTGAATTTGTTGAATTCCTCAGGAAAGTAATCACCCCTCCTATAAGGATGATGATGGTGACGACTTTGGTGATGTATCGTGGAAGAGAAACTAAAATGATGCCTATACACATGAATCTTATTGTTAGGCATGTCCAATGATCTTCCACCTCTAACTGTGTCCCCTCTATCCAACCCGTGTCCAAACTAAGACCTACTACCATAGGATCCATTAGTATTTTATTCCTGCTCTTGACTATTCCTCATCTATCCTTGTTTCTGCAACTCTAAGAAGCTCTGAAGAATCACTGCATTAACTTCTATCTTCTTTTCCTGATCCCTCTTCTTTTCCTGATCCCTTGCAAGTCTTTCCTGAGCCTCAACCAACCTATCATTATATTCCCTACAAATTTTGATATATGCCCTCAAGCTCCTCAATGTATCTGCCACACCAGGAGAATATTGATCTCCTTGTTGCCCAACTGATCTATAGGGAGAGCCATGGGAAATAAAATCTACCATTTTTCTCGTCATCCTTGATTCTATTCTTCCTACAAGTATATCATGTTATAAAAACAAAAAGATAGCAAAAAAAATCCATACCTTATTTTTGTTCAGGGGAGGATACTCTCACCTACAAGATCAATCCACATTAGCATATACATGTATAATTATAAACATATCCATATATTTAGTATATCAACATATAACATCATGCGTGACCACACCAATAGTATACCCTGATACCATGCATGATGAAAATAAATTTGACAACATCAAAATTTTCCCAAAGAGAGCACAACCACGCTCTGATATCACCTGTAATGTACACGTCCCCTCACATCTACCCACTTTCACCAACTTAGTCAGGGTAAACATGAGAAGAGGGGAAGTTATTACTAGAATCAACCTCCTAGGTGACCTTAAGGAAATAGAGTTGACACATAAACCTTACTGAATTCCCTCAGGTGCCATAAGACCCTCCAAGAGTAACCCAGCCCCTCCAGGTGTCCATCTCGTAAGCCAACCTGAATTTTCCCTAAATTTTACATCCACTTTCTCCCTTAATAAGGAATCAATGCGACTGGAACCTCCCAGTCGCATGCATAAGCATGTGTCAGTTTGGCTATGGATGTTCTCATCCAGTGCTGTGCCAACGAATACAAATTTGAAGGCTAGATTCCAGGGCTGAGGCTAGACCTCTGCCCAGAAATACCTGTAACTCTCAGAATTCATAAATTACACAAGGAAAATTCTTGTAAGCCAAAAAATGACACTAGGACTAGTCTTGACCATTCCCAATCAGGATTGACATTCTGTCAAACACTTGGGAATAATGAAATATACAGGTCCTAAATACAAGACTGAGCATAAGGGAATGGAAATTCATATGAAACTTAAAAATAAGGATCATCACCCTCTCCCATTAGTTGTCTTAACATTAATTAGGTGTTGCGTCCATTATTCTTTTAGTTACAAGTAAAAACATGAAATAACCATGACTAGAATTAGTCACATAACCATGCTTATAACCAAGATATAACCACAGAAATAACCATGAGATAAAAGCCATTAAATTTGCATAAATAAACGTACAAAATAAAGAGAACTTAGCTTTCATTAAACATAAGCAAGAGCCAACTAGGTTTAGGACTTCCACGTACCACCCAACCATAGACATGTTTGAACCAAATACTTATTTTATCCAGTCATCCCCGTGCCATATTCCAAGCATGAATGTGGGATCTCCTAGATAAACCAATCCAAAAAAAACCAAGGGAATCCAGAGGTTAAACCACCTCAACCCTCACCATACCATGATCTCTCCTAAACGAGAACCGAGATCACAAAACTGAACCGAGCTTGGAATGCCTTCGGATCTAATCACTATCCTTGAGGAATTTTTCATTTCCTTGTATCTAGGATTTATCGCAATCCACACTGGATCACTAGGCCCTTACCGAGACACCAACCTCAGTATTTACTATGTATCCCACCAAAATTGATCAAGGGATTCTTAGGCCTTTAAGAATGAACATGAGACCACCTCCAGCCTAGATTCTAAAACCATCCGACAATTCCAAATCTCAAAACTTAGAATAATCCCATCACACCATGGATATCTGGAAAAGGCAAGACAAGGCTGGAAACCATTTTCAAAATCTAGAAAAACCATGCCACCGACAACAAAAGAACCAAATACCAACTTGAACATGCCACGTGTTGATTATATAGTTCACCCTTAATATTTTAATAAAAGTCATATGGAGCAGATCACCTGATAACATTATTCATGGCTAAAAGTTTCGAAGTTGGCTAAGGAGAAATAGCACTAAGCTGAGTCACATGTGAGAAAAGGATATGCATGTTTTGTAACAAAGCGGAAATATATAAATGTTTTAAACTTAGCCGAGCAAAGGTATAAAAGGCGCAAAAGAAACAAATACAAAACGGGGCCCACATACACGCATGAAAAGGAGTCTGCAAGTGTGATTCCAGGGGGGGGGTCACGAAGGTGAGGGACGAGGCAGAGTTTTACCCTGCCGAAATATTGATGACATGTCAAGGTGATTGACACAGGGCGAGTGTTCTACGGAGAAGAAAGCGTGGGCCTTAAAGTTATCATGATATGTGCTTCACGTCCCTCGAGGGCCATGTTCTGAAGTAGAGCTGTCACCATGACGTAAAGGTAAGGTAAGTTTTTAGGACACCTGGTACCGAGGCCCATACTGGTATTTAACCCGACACGAGGTGTTCACCTACCCGAAGTCTAACACCCAATCGCTACATGGTACGTGTCTCACTGTCAGTGTCCTTACGATGCTTACCCTATTTGTTTCACCCCACCATCTTTTCTCGAGCTGCCTCAGTTCTATATAACGGTCTTCCGTCTTTTACTGTGGTAAAATACTCAGGTTTTTGACTATTGTATAAACAAAAGTGGGCGCCCAGTACTAGGTCCGCCCAGTCGTTGTCAGTACCCCGTGTTGATTTCTCGAGAAATTTCCTACTTCGCAGGTATTCCATCCCTCTCATTCCATCTGGTTTACTTTTGTTTCTAAATTTTCATGATGGTCATGGGTAAAGTCACAACCAAGAAGTTAGAGCCAGAAACTCCCCAAGTCCGGGAGACCAGAACTGTTCCAGGGCCTGAACCCTTCTTAGACTTACAAGATGAAATCTGCGACCCACAGTACCCATTTCCCATTAGCAGCATCAAGCCTGAACTTTTTAGGAGACATGTCGAAAAAAACGATAGGTATCGGGTTGTTCTGTTGGGTCTGTATCATCAAATTACCCCTCCAGTTTATCCAGTGGTCAAATTTATCTGTTGGCTCCAGGGAACTTACAACGAATGTCAGGGCATGTTACTCTCAGCTCAAGGGAATAGAATATTCACCCTTTCCCCTGATATCATCAGAAAAGGCCTTCGTTTTCCTACCAGTTCAAACTACATAAGTTTTAGTGAAGCAACTCTGACTCCTCAATTTGCAAAGCTGCCATGGAGGCAATAGAGCGATTTCATCGCCTCCATAATCGACTCTCAGTTCACAACCCTCTCCTCCGCAGACTCAGTCACCCTGAGCCTGTTCAAAGAAGAAGTCTAGCCTATGCTTTCTCTCATCGCGGGTTTACTAGGTGTGGAAGGTTTTGGGCAAGCCTCCAAGGGGTGTAATGCTTTCTTATGGTTAATGTCTCAACCCGGGGTTGTTCTAGACATTCCTGGTTTCCTGGCCTCCACCATTCAGACCCAGTTCCAGGACCTCTCAGACATGGGTCGCTTCTTCTTTTGTTCTATGGTCTTTTACCTCTTCCACTTTCAGCATGCTGATAAATTTTAGTGTTTTGGTCTATATAAGGTGTACAAGATAAATTTTTAGCCCAAGCCAATTTTTGACTGGAGCCTCGCAACACATCAGTTAGCAAATGGGGTGGGCTTCTCAAGGTTACTAAATGATTTCATGCCCATTTCCTACACTATTTTCCACGATTCTCCTTTGCCTAGGGTTTTCTCGAACTGAAGAGTTGGTTACAGTACAGTGAAGCCCAAAGCACCGGGGATTGGTACCTGTTTGATAACTACAATGAAATCCGAGTTTATGGAGCTGAAGTTCCCCCCTACCAATTGCCCGTTTTTCCTGCCTGGCGGATTTATGCTTTGGAATACATTCGGTAGACCCTAAAATCTGACCAACTTCACTTCCTCCCTGCAAAAAAGGGGTTTATCCTCAAGCTTCCCACAACCATTGGCCCTTTTATTGTTAATTCAAGGCACGCCCTTCTTGTGGTGGAAAAGCTACTTCAAGATATGGATTTGAGACAAGGGAAATCTTGGCCCTATGATCCAAAGGGAATCATCTCTAACAGAATGAGGAGGAACAAATCAACCCCATATATGCATGAAACGAGGCCTTTCATAGAATGGCGAGCTAATCTTTAAAATTGGCCTTTTCTTTCGTAGATGGAGACCGATTCATCTGCAACAGGGGAAAAAACAGATGCCGCTTCAACCAGAGAAGCTGGTAAAGAAGAGATGGAGGAGGTAGGTGCATTAGGTGTGCGTTCTCCCCGTTTCAAAAGACAAAAAATAGGGACCAGTGAAGCAGAAGTTATCGGAGATGAACAGTTGCTCGAGGAAGAAATACCATATGCGAAGCCCGACAAAGGAAAAACAGGAATCAAGGTGTTGCGGGATAGTACTACTCTTCTGATTTCTCAAAATTCTCACATGCTATCACAGTCAACAGTTCTCAAGTTGCAACCGAAAGCAGGTCGAAGACTAGAGTAATCAGAGATAAGTACCGGTCTGAGCTAGAAGGGTATGTTGAGAAATACCACACCAGATTTTCATCTGCAATGAATCTGGACACTGAACAGTTAGTAATGGCCATGGCCGAGGCCGTTCTGGACCCAGAAGCCGGTACTACCAGCTAATGGGCGTTAGAGATTGCAATCGACATGTCACAAGTGCCGGAAATTGATAAATGAAACTTATTTCAGGTCTTCGGTGACATGCTTAAGGATGAAGTGATGTGGCTCTCAATCACTCTGAGAAAGTTGCAGAGCAAGCATGGCCAAGTATTGGATAATTTCAGAAAGGAAAAGGTCAATTCCTGCGCCCTCATGAATGATATATGCTCTCTCCAAGAGGTGATTAAAGGAAAAGAAAAAGGTGAAGCCAACCCCCAGGGTCATCTTATTGAGGATTTACAGAAGCAGGTCACAGCCTTGAAAAGTAAAATTAATATACCGGGCTGATTCTCTTGCAAAAAAAAAGGAGAAAAAAGAAAATATCGCAAGAGAGATGGCCACTCTTCAAGACAGAATGAATGCATTACAAAAAAATTGGGACACACATACATGCTCACCACTTGTCCTACTAGAGACTAGTTCACTATCTGAACAAATGACCACTACATTGGCTACAACTGAAACACTAGAGAAACATGTTTCGATAGTGCGGCAAAGGATCAGTGAGCTAGAGGCCCTCCTCACTGAAAATGTCAAAAATATTAATGAAATGCAGAAAGAGATTGAGGAGGGGAAGCAAGAAAAGGAACAATATGAAAATACCATCAATGATCTCAACAGCCGTATGAAAGGAAATGTCACCGTCCTGGAAGCCAGGCGACTAATCTGGGCTGACATCATTGCAGAAGTTAGAAAGCACTGGCCATGCTTAAATGTTATCGAGGAAATGAAGTCAGCCATGCCCCTTCTCAGAAGAAATCTCCACAAGCGAGGCACTGAGGTGCCCAACAAAGTCCAAAATGCAAAAAGGTATGTCTCCTTCCTAAAAGAGCTAAAGCTAGAGGATGTGGTGAAACATGCTATAGAGAGAAGGTTCATGGAAGCTTGAGAATGCCAGAAAGCAGTAGAAAATGAGTTTGTTAGGAAGTTGGTCGTAGATGCTTTGGAGAAAGTTGCAACCAACTTAGAACGGTTCGAGGTGGACTGGGCTAAGGTAACACTCGCAGGACTCCCATCGTGTTGGGACCCCGCTCATGCCGTTCTGCATCCTTTACCAGCATATGAGGCTGTTATGAAGGGGGTAATGAATCAAACAAACATCCCCTCTAAGAAATCTGCAAGGCTTAAACCAGAAACCATAGTCTCGGTCCTTGGAAAAGAGTTCGCACTCTTGTACCAAGTGAAGCATAGAATTCCTGTCAAGGCAAACTATGATGAACTCACGAAGGCTTACATCAAAACAAAATGTTTCACATCGATGCCCAAACCTACAGGAGACAGTTGGCATAGATGCATCAAGTATGCCAGCTTGTTATCCAGCTCCTCAGCAAACGTTCCACCACCTGCATCAGCAATGGCCTCAACTCCTTTACACTAGTGAAAACTGTTAATTCATGATTCGGACTTAGTGGCCTTTTAGTTTCACTTTTACTTTTACTTTCAAGTTTCGAGTGGAATTAGTTTTTCACTCTTTCATTTACTATTTGTTAGAACAGTTCCAATGTGTTGTTTAGAAACGGTTGCGCGCCTAATTGTAAATGATGAGAAGCATGTTCCCTCATCATGAATTTTGTTATTTTGATTAGGACCTAAAACTTCTTATAGGCACGTGGGGAAGATATTTTCCCAAAATATCTTCCCGCTTATGTTCTTGTAAATTCTATATAAGCAGCAAACTGAGATAGAAAAAAGGTTCCATATTTTCAGAGGAATACGCTAAGAAAGAACTCTGTATGAATTTTGTTGAAATTTTGATATACAAGTTGAAGCGCCCGTTGGGTCTCAGTGATGAGGAGTTTCATCTTTATTGGGGATTTTGGCATTAATAATTTAAAGTCTGTAACTCTCTCTTATGTGTTATAGCTTAAATGTTCATTTCGTTTTCATCCATTTTTCTCATGTCTTGCTCTGGAATGCGAGTTGCACACATGTCTTGGTATGAATTTATCGTTGTTGATACTCATGCTAAAACTTGTCTAGCGCTTTAAATATGGCTCATGCATGATATGTTGTTTCATCTTTCACTTCAACCGTATTTCCTCTAATATTAGCCGTGATGAAATGTTATCTTTAAAGTTATTTTCATGTATGGATTCGTGTTACTATAAGCCCAACACATGTTGATATTCGTTTCTAGATCTCATCTCAGTAACAGCTAGTATCGTCTCCATCTTTCATACACAGTAATCACCCTCTGATCATTCACCTCTGCGAAGTACTTTAGAATCCAACCCTCTTTATAGAAAGCTGTCTTTGAATTGTCTGATACGTTTTTATCAGAAATTCACACTTTGCCTCTGCAATATTACTTTCTTTGTTCTAAAGTTGTGAGGATTTTGGTTCCATCTCAATTAAACCTTCCTGTTTATACATGATAGCATGAGAGCATTTTTATGAACGACCTTTCCATGTTATACCATATGCTCCCTGCTATATAAGATGTCCTAGGCACTGGTCTTTCACAACTCAAGGCTGTCTCTAGGAATGACAACATATTTCTAGCGTCGTTGTCGGGGATACGAAGTTGAGAAAAGATAAATCCATGGGCATCGACAAAATCTCTATTAAATCTTCAAACAAGTGACCAAGAAGAGTTGAGAGTTGTAGATTCCTCACCTTGACGAATCCACAGTCAATTATAAGATAAACTTACTTGTAGTCCTGGCTCCTCGAAAGCCACATATGAGGTCAAATACATCTCAGCCAAAGACACCTTCAGTGTCTGTCCTAGAGAAGATCTTACATAGGAGGGGTTGGAGGGAAAGACAATCAGTTCACACAGAGATCCCTAAATTCTCTTTAGAAGACTTTCCATCCTCCTCCTCCTAGGTAGCCTAAGTGCAAAGTCTCGACTCCACTGTGGGAAATATCGATTACTTCTCAGATAATCCTCCTTTGGGAAACATCCAAGTTAAAGATGAAGTTGAATCAGACCACCCACTACACCCTTCATCCCACTCCTGAGGTTGAAGAAGTCAAAGAAGTAAATGAAGTATCTGCTATTAATAGTCCTTCTTTTCCATCAACACCTCAAGCCTCTGTCCAATACATTCCCATTGTCATACACTCTTCGCTTCCACCTCCTCCTCTTATGCATCAATATCTCGCACTACCTCCACCACCCCTGATGGCCAATGTTCCAGGTTTCTTGCTAAAAAAATATGTCCCCCTGGCATTAACTCAAGTCTTGAATGATATGCCTCAAGAATATCTGAAAATCTTACCCCGTTACAACGAGGAAAATGAGATTGAGGCTCAAAAGCATCTTGAAGTTTTCTGCTCTTTTGCAGAGAATTTTAATGTGGAACATCTAGATGTATTCTTAAGACCGTTTGTTCAATCTCTTGATGGAGAAGCTAGAAAATGGTTTAAGACATTGGGAAACCGCTCCATCACTACTTGGGAAGAGATGGAAAATTCTTTTCTCAGAAAATGGGGGGAAAAAGAAAGATCATGGTTACCGCCTCACTGAATTTAATGCAATCAGGAAAAAACATAACGAGGGAGTACCATAGTTCATTAAGAGGTTCAACAAGTTGTACTCAAGCCTTCCAGCCGAAATGAAACCTCATTAGACTGCAACCAAGGTGGTGTTCATGGTAGCCTTTGATTCTGAATTTGGTTTCTCTCTAAGAGAAAGGAAGCCTGCTTCACTAGAAGATGCTCAGACGGATGTGCTAGAACTGGAGGCTATTTTTTCTTCAACAGGAAAATCAAAGGGAAAATCAGATCAAGATGCTAGAAGAAGGGGAAAAGAAGAGGTATCTACTTCTAGCCAAGACAGAGAGTCAGCTGAGAACAAAATTGAAGAAATGAATAAAATGATTAAGAATATTTCAAGTAAGCTGGTCAAACTTGAACTCAAAGCCAAGAATTCATCCTCTAAGAATTTCCAGAATGTTCCAAATAGGGGTTACAATCCTCAGTACAAAAAACTGTCCCTGTAGATACTGCAAAGGGAACGGAGAGAACAACAAGACCAGGTACCACACCCGCTGTACCTGGAAGGTCAGGTAGAGGGTCCTACCGAAGACACCGCTTATGAGAAAGATGATCCATATCTTGCTTATTCGAATAGTGATGAAGTAGAATGTCCCTTGCGAGAAGGTGATGGAGTGGAGATTCCATTACAAGAAGAAGAAAAGGTCGAAGGCACTGAAGATCCAGAGATCGACGATTATTGCAAGCAGTTTGTTGATTTCATGCAAGCATAGTTCAATAGAAGATATGACCTCAAATATTCTAGGAAAAGAACCTGTACTCAAGATTAGGAAGAAGAGGCGCCTAAAAAAGCAGCTGCTCAGAAGGAGACAATAGTGCAAAAGTTCACAGATAAAGGTAAGAGGTCTCTAAACGAATATTTGCAGTCTAGTGATCAAATTCCTTCCTCTTCAAAAGTAGCCACTCCTAATACTAAGTCTGTGTTGAAAGAAGTCAAGCCTTTAGTTGAAAGAAAAGAGTCAAAGGAGAATATAACAGAAAAGTCCTCTTCTATCTTTATTTTACAAAAGGAGCTTGAGAAAGTCAAAATCCCAGTTCCCTTGATTGAACTATTGAAGTAGCTCGCTTATCAGTCTCAGGTCACCTCTTTTATGCTTCTTCCAGAGACAACTTATATTCCAGACAGTCTAAACCTTCAAGAAGAAAGACCCATGGTTGTGTTTGGCCCCCATGTTGAAGAATTAGATGCCTCTACTCCTCCTTTTTATGTGTCATTAGTGATTCATGACCTGCTATTACATAACTATATGTTGGATTCAGGAGCTTCCCATAATCTATTTCCTTTGTCATTCATGGAGAAAATAGGATCGCAAATCACCTGTCCATACAAGGACCTATATTCATTTGATTCCAAAAGAGTTAAGTGTCTAGGTATGATCAAGGACTTGGTGCTCAATTTGGCCCAAATCCCAGCCAAAATTTTGGTGATGGATATAGTGGTGGCTGACATCCCAACTCGTTTTGGCATGCTGTTGTCAAGGTCCTGTGGAACCAAAATTGGTGGGTCAATCAAACTGGATTTAACTTATGCTACTATCCCGGTATTTGGAGGCCAGGAAAGGAGGCTGTATAGGGAAACAAGATTTGTAAAGATGGTTACTAAGGCTGAAAACTCGGTTAATTCACCAGTGTATAGTAAAGAAGGGGATTTCTCATGTCTAATGTTAGTGGAAGACCAAGACTATGCTCAAGAACCATCATTCTACCAGATTAAGACTGAACAATCCTCAGAAAGTTAGGAAGCAGGAGTCTGGACGCTTCACTTTGATGGAGCAAATTCCAGAGAAGGTAATGGAGCTAGAGTACTACTGATTTCTCCTACAGGAAAATAGGTCCCGTTATATTTCAAGTTAGAATATGAAGCTACCAATAATGTGTCCGAATATGAAGCACTCCTGTTAGGGTTAAAAACAGCCAGAAGCATGAACATCCAGAGTCTAAAAGTTCTGGGAGATTCATAACTGGTAGTAAGGAAAGTGAAGAATCAGTGCCAAGCTAAACACTCGAGGCTGAGGGCTTATAGGAATGAAGTATGGGATCTAGTGGAATTTTTTTTCCTAGAATTTAATATTCAGTTTATGCCCAGAGAGCAGAATAGGATTGCAGATTCCCTTGCAGTGGCTGCGAGTACTTTCATCCACCTCAAAACCCTCTTTTAAGATATGAAATTGAAGTTCGTTATCGACCTTCAATTCCAGATAATATCAAGCATTGGCAGGTGTTTGAAGATGAAGAGAAAGTACATAGATTTATGGAAATAGTTGGGGAATTCTCAAACATGGAGATAGATTCTTGTGAAGAAGAAGAAACTGAAGACCTTTCAGAAAAAAAATGGGAGGAAAAGGTGGTTGGCCATAAAGTGTTGCAACTGAAAAGAAACATTATACCTAGAAGGCTGGTGCCTCTAGAAAGGTTGTTTGATAGAAGTTATGTCCCACTGTAGCCAAACAAAGTGGTAGAAGAAAATTAGGTAGAAGAACTAAATCTTGGTACTGATGCTGACCCCAAAATTGTGAAGTTGTACAAGAAAGTCCCAGAAGAATATAAAGAGATCTACCAGAAACTATTCCAGTCATACAAAGATGTGTTTGCATGGTCTTATCAAGACTTGAAAACCTTCGACATCAGTATCATGCAACATAAAATTCCTCTAAAAGGAGATGCGAAGCCGCATAAACAAAAGCTTAGACATATTAACTCTCTGTTGCTCCCTTCCATAGAAAAAAATATCAAGAATTTATTGAAGGAAAAAATCATTGTGCCATTGAGATACTCTGAGTGGGTGGAAAATCTAGTCCCAGTTCAGGAAAAGAATGGAGAATTAAGGTTGTGTGTTGATTTCTAGAATCTAAACCGAGCATCCTTAAAGGATAATTACCCACTGCCCAAGGTGGATCATATTCTGCAGAAAGTAGTGGGAGCTTCATGGATGTCAATGATGGATGGTTTCTCTAGTTACAATCAGGTGGTTGTACTCCCAAAAGATCAAAAGAAGACTGCCTTCACCACACCGTGGGGTACATTTATGTATGCCAGGATGCCTTTCAGATTGATCAATGCAGGGGCCACTTTCCAAAGTGCCATGGATATTGCCTTTGTTGGGGAGAAAGATAAGTTCGTGGTGGTCTATCTTGATGAAATCACTGTGTTTTGAAAGGACGATTCAGAGCACATTGAACACTTGTGTAGAACTTTCGAGAAGTGCATAAGGTATGGTATCTTTCTCAATCCGTAGAATTCATTGTTTGCATTGGAAGAGGGAAATATTTTGGGACATATTGTGACTAAAGATGGGGTAAAAATTGATCCTAGGAGAGTAGGAGTTATAAACGGAATTTCTCTCCCCAGAAATAAAAAGGAAGTGCAGGTGTTCCTTGGGCGCATTAAATTTTTGAGAAGGTTTATCCCTAACTATGTAGAGATAGTTCGGCATATAACCGACATGCTCAAGAATAATAACGAGGTGAAGTGGTCCCATGAATCACGAGAGGCCTTTAGAAGAATAAAAAATTCCTTTGCAGAAGCCCTAGTGTTGGCTGGACCAGACTATGCTAAACCCTTTATGATTTTTTCATTTGCATCACCTCATACAGTGGCAGGAGTTTTATTGCAGAAGAACGAGGAGGGGTATGAGTAGCCTATCTCTTTCTTCAGCCAGGTGCTTCGTGATGTAGAATTGAAATACAACATACTAGAAAAGCAAGCTTATGTCTTGGTGAAGTCTCTTAAGGCATTCCAAATTTAAGTCCTGCAATCACACATCACTGCATTTGTGCCCACAGTAGCCATGAAGGATATCCTCGTCCAAGGAGATAGCGAGGGAAAAAGGGGAAAATGGATTGCCAAAATACAAGAATATTAGCTAGATATTCGTCCCACCAAGTTAATCAAAGGACAGGGATTAGCCAAAATCCTGTCAGAATCGAACTGTCAGGCTCTAGGTATAAATCTGTCTATGATAGCTAATGAGGAGTCCGAGAAGATGGAAGAACATCGTGGGATAGAGACAGCTATGCAGAAGCCTCATATGAAGTATCTCATCAGCCCGTGGTATAAGGAGATTGTGGAGTATCTTCTGACTCTCAGATGCCCCCCTAGCTGTGACAAAGCTAAATACAAAACGCTAAGGTTGAAGTTGTAGACATTTGTTGTTGCTAATGGTCGGTTGTACTGGAGAGACCCTTCAGGAATCCTTCTCTTGTGCCTTACAAAAAATGAGGTGGAAAACATAATGGATGAGTTCCATGAAGGTATCTGTGGGGGTCACTACAGTTGGAGAGCTATAGCCCATAAAATTCTAAAAGCTGGTTTCTTCTGGCCCAAACTCTTCGGAGATGTGTTTGCTCAGGTCAGAGCTTGTGAAAAGTGCCAAAAATTTGTGGAGAGACAGAAGTTTTTACCCCTACCCATGATCCCTGTACATGTGGATGAACCATTCCAGCAATGGGTGATTGACTTTATTGGTGAGATTCACCCTACATCGAGTGGACAACACAAGTGGATATTAACTGCTACAGATTATTTCAAAAAATGGGTGGAGGCTATACCTGCAAGGAACATAACAGATACCTTGGTGATAAAGTTTATGGAAGAAAACATTATATCCAGATTCGGCTGCCCTGTCAAGATAGTTACTGACAATGCCGAAGCCTTTAAATCTGCTAAGTTTGTCAGCTTCTGCCGACAGTATAACATTGCATTGGGTCATTCCACAACCTACTACCCACAAGGAAATGGCTTGGTAGAGTCTTCTAATAAAACCCTGGTGAGAGCACTGAAGAAAGCTATCAACGAAAATCAGAAAAATCGGGACTCTCAGCTAAAGTTCGCTTTATGGGAAAATAGGATTACTAGCAAGAGATCAACAGGGAAGTCTCCATATGAATTGGTATATGGGAGAGCATCGGTCTTTCCCATACAATTGGCCTTACCAGTAGCAAGGTTCATGTAGGAAAGCCAAGAAGATCCTAATGATATTACCAAGAGAATCAATCAGCTGGTAGAGTTGGAGGAAACACGAAATCAGGTGAGTTAGAGGCTGACCAGATATCAGGATAAAATGAAAGATCTATTTGACCAACACGCTAAGGACAAGAAGATGCAGGTCGGGGATTTAGTGCTCAGATGGGATATTCAAAGAGCAGAGAAGGGGAAGCATGGTAAATTTTATCCATTGTGGTTCGGCCCCTTTAAAATTGTGGAGCAGGGGGGAAACAACACATTCAAGTTAGAAAATTTGCAGGGTGACTTACTTGACGCCCCTATAAATGGTCAGTTCCTGAAACCTTACTTCCAGTTCTGATTTAGGCTAAGAGAGCCTGATGTATTATACTATACATTAGTTATATGCTTTTATCTTTGTTTTAGTGTCATTTTTTGTGAAGAGTCATGAAGAGAAAAAGAAAAATTGCAGAGGAGTTGTGTCTAGAAAAAGGGTTAACAAGTGGTCTGTGAGGTTCTCGACACGTCCAATGATTAACGTGCCATCCCTAGATGGATCCAATGTTGATTATATAGTTCACCCTTAATATTTTAATAAAATTCATACAGAGCAGATCACCCGATAACATTATTCATGGCTAAAAGTTCCGAAGTTGGCTAAGGAGAAATAACACTAAGTTGAGTCACATGCGAGAAAAGGATAAGCACATTTTGTAACAAAGCAGAAATATATAAAGGTTTTAAACTTAGCCGAGCAAAGGTATAAAAGGTGCAAAAGAAACAATTACAAAACGGGGCCTGCATACACTTTATACACGCATGAAAAGGAGTCCACAAGTGTGATTCCGGGGGGTTCACGAAGGTGAGGGATGAGGCGGAGCCTTACCCCCCTGAAGTCTTGATGACGTGTCAAGGTGATTGAAATGGGGCGAACGTTCTACTGAGAATAAAGTGTGAGCCTTAAAGTTATCATGATATGCGCTTCGCGTCCCTCGAGGGTCATGTTCTGAAGTAGAGCTGTCACCACGACGTAAAAGTAAGGCAAGTTTTTAGGACACCTAGTACCAAGGCTCGCACTGGTATTTAACCCGACATGTAGTGTTCACCTACCTGAAGTCTAACACCCAATCCCTACATGCCATGTGTCTCACTGTCATTTTCCTTACGACGCTTACCCTATTCATTTCACCCCACCATATTTTCTCGAGCTGCCTCAGTTATATATAACGGTCTTCCGTCTTTTACTATGGTAAAATACTTAGGTTTTCGACTATTGTATAAAAAAAAGTGGGCACCCAGTACCAGGTCCACCCAGTCATTGTCAGTACCCCCCCGTCGCTTTCCCGAGCAATTTCCTACTTCACAGGTATTCCATCCCTCTCATTCCATCTGGTTTCCTTTTGTTTCTAAATTTTCATGATGGTCACGGGTAAAGTCACAACCAAGAAGTTAGAGCCGAAAACTCCCCAAGTCCGAGAGACCAAAAATGTTCCAAGGCTTGAACCCTTCTTAGAATTACAATATGAAATCTGTGACCCCCAGTACCCATTTCCCATTAGCAGTGTCAAGCCTAAAATTTTTAGGAGACATGTCAAAAACAAGGATAGGTATCAGGTTGTTCTGTCGAGTATGTATCATCAAATTACTCCAGTTTATCCAGTGGTTGAATTTATCTATTGGCTCCAGGATGCTTACGACGAATGTCAAGGCATGTTCCTCTCAGCTCAAGGGAATAGAATATTCACCCTTTCCCCCGATATCATCAGAAAAGCCCTTCGTTTTCCTACCAGTTCAAACTACACCAGTTTTAGTGAAATAAATCTGACTCCTCAATTTTCAAAGCTGCCATGGAGGCAATAGAGCAATTTCATCGCCTCCATAACCAACTCTCAGTTCATAGCCCTCCCGTCCGCAGAATCAGTCCCCCTGAGCCTGTTCAAAGAAGAATTCTAGCCTATCCTTGCTCTCATCGCGGGTTTACTAGGTGTGGAAGGTTTTGGGAAAGCCTCCAAGGGGTGTATTTCTTTCTTATAGTTAATGTCTCAACCCGGGGTTGTTCTAGACATTCCTGGTTTCCTGGCCTCCACCATTCAGACCCAGTTCCAAGAACTCTTCGACACGGGTCGCTTCCGCTTTTGTTCTATGGTATTTTACATCTTCCTCTTTCAGCATGCTGATAAATTTGAGGGTTTGGGTCTAGACAAGGTGTACAAGATAAATTCTCAGCCCAGGCCAATTTTTGACTGGAGCCTTGCAAAACATTAGTTAGCAAACGGGGTGGGCTACTCAAGGTTCCTAAACGATTTCATGCCCATTGCCTACAATATTGTCCATGATTCTCCTCCGCCTAGGGTTTTTCTCGAACTAAAGAGCTGGTTACAGTATAGTGAAGCCCAAAGCACTAGGGATTGGTACCTGTTTGATAACTACACTAAAATCCGAGTTTATGGAGCCGAAGTTCCCCCCTACCAATTGCCCGTTTTTCCTACCTGGCAGATTTATGCTTTGGAATACATCCGGCAGACCCTGAAATCTGACCAACTTCACTTCCTCCCTGTAAAAAAGGGGTTTATCCTCAAGCTTTCCACAACCATTGGCCATTTTGTTGTTAATTCAAGGCACGCCCTTCCTGTGGTGGAAAATCTGCTTCAAGATATGGATTTGAGACAAGGGAAATATTTTCCCTTTGATTTGAAGGGCATCATCTCTAACAGAAGGAGGAGGAACAAATCAACCCCATATATGCATGAAACAAGGCCTTTCATAGAGTGGTGATCTAATCTTGAAAATTGGCCTTTTCTTTCGCAGATGGAGACTGATTCATCTGCGACAGGGGAAAAAAAGATGCCGCTTCAACCAGAGAAGCTGGTAAATAATAGATGGAGGAGGGAGATGCATCAGGTGTGCGTTCTCCCCCTTTCAAAAGACAAAAAACAGGGACCAGTGAAGCAGAAGTTATCGGAGATGAACAGTTGCTTGAGGAAGAAATACCATATGGGAAGCCCAACAAAGGCAAAACATGAGTCAAGGTGTTGTGGGATAGTACTACCTCTTCTGATTTCTCAGAAGTCTCACAAGCTATGATAGTCAGTAGTTCTCAGGCTGCAACCGAAAGCAGGTCGAAGACTAGAGAAATTAAAGATAAGTACCAGTTTGAGCTGGAAGGGTATGTTGAGAAATACCACACCATATTTTCATCTGCAATGAATCTGGACACTGAACAGTTAGTAATGGCCATGGCCGAGGCCGTTCTAGACCCAGAAGTCGATACTACCAGCTATAGGGCGTTAAAGATTGCAATCGAAATGTCACAAGTGCCGGAAATTGATAAATGCAAGTTATTTCAGGTCTTCGGTGACATGCTTAAGGATGAAGTGATGCGGCTCTCAATCACTCTGAGAAAGTTGCAGAGTAAGCATGGCCAAGTAGTGGATAATTTCAGAAAGGAAAGGTCAATTCCCTTGCCCTCATGAATGATATACGCTCTCTCCAAGAGGTGATTAAAGGAAAATAAAAAGGTGAAGCCAACCCCTAGGGTCATCTTATTGAGGATTTACAAAAGCAGGTCGCAGCCTTGAAAAGTAAAATTAATATACTGGGCTCTCATTATGTGCAAATAGCCAAGCTAGCCCAGGCTGAAAAAGGCAAAGCAAACTTGGTTGATTCTCTTGCAAAAGAGAAGGAGGAAAAAGAAAAGATTGCAAGAGAGATGGCCGCTCTTCAAGAAAGAATGAATTCATTACAGACAACTTGGGACACACATACATGCTCACCACTTGTCCTACCAGAGACTAGTTCACTGTCTGAACGGCTAACCACTGCATTGGGTATAGCTGAAACACTAGAGAAATAGGTTTCGACAATGCAGTAAAGGATCAGTGAGCTAGAGGCCCTCCTCACTGAAAATGTCAAAAATATTAATGCAATGCAGAAAGAGATTAAGGAGGGGAAGCAAGAAAAGGCACGGTATGAAAAGACCATCAATGATCTCAATAGCCGTATGAAAGGAAATGTCACCCTCCTGGAAGCCAGGCGATTGATCTGGGCTGACATCATTGCAGAAGTTAGAAGATGCTGGCCGTTCTTAAACGTTATCGAGGAAATGAAGTCAGCCATTCCCCTTCTCAGAATAAAGCTCCACAAGGGAGGCACTGAGGTGCCCAGCAAAGTCCAAAATGCAAAAAGGTATGTCTCCTTCGTAAAAGAGCTAAAGCCATAGGATGTGGTGAAACATGGTATAGAGAGCAGGTTCATGGAAGCTTCATAATGTGAGAAAGCGGTAGAAAAATAATCTGCTAGGAAGTTGGTCGTAGATGCTTTGGAGAAAGTTGCAACCAGCCTAGAACGGTTCGAGGTGGACAAGAATGAGGTAAAATTCGCAGGACTCCCATCGTGCTGGGACCCCACTCATGCCATCCTGCAGCCATTACCAGTGTATGAGGCCGTTCTAAAGGGGGTAATGAATCAAACAAACATCCCCTCTGAGAAATCTGCAAGGTTTAAAGTAGAAACCATAGTCTCAGTCCTTGGAAAAGAGTTCGCATGCCTACACCAAGTGAAGCATAGAATTCCTGTCGAGGCGAACTATGATGAAATCATGAAGGCTTACATAAGAATAGAATTTTTCACATCGCTGCCCGTATCTGCAGCAGACAGTTGGCAGAGATGCATCTAGTATTCCAGCTCCTCAGCAAACATTCCACCACCTGCATTAGCAACGGCCTCAACTCCTTCGCACCAGTGAAAAATGTTAATTCATGATTCGGCCTTAGCGGCCTTTTAGTTTTAATTTTACTTTTACTTTCAAGTTCCGAGTGGAATTAGTTTTTCACTCTTGCATTTACTATTTTTTAGAACAGTTCCAATGTGTTGTTTAGAAACGGTCGCGAGCCTAATTGTAAATGATGAGAGGCGTGTTCCCTCATCATGAATTTTGTTATTTTTATTAGGACCTGAAACTACTTATAGGCACGCGGGGAAGATATTTTCCCAAAATATCTTCTCGCGTATGTTCTTGTAAATTCTATATAAGCAGCAAACTGAGATAGAAAAAAGGTTCCAGATTTTCAGAAGAATACGCTAAGAAAGAACTCTGTATGCATTTTTTTGAAATTTTGATATAAAAGTTGAAGAGCTTGTTGGGTCTCAGTGATGAGGAGTTTCATCTTTATTGGGGATTCTAGCCATAATACTTTACAGTCTGTAACTCTCTCTTATGTGTTATAGCTTAAATGTTCATTTCGTTTACATCCATTTTTCTTATATCTTGTTCTGGAATGCGAGTTGCTCACATGTCGTGGTATGAATTTATTATTGTTGATACTCATGCTAAAACTTGTCTAACGCTTTAAATATGGCTCAGGCATGATATGTTGTTTCATCTTTCACTTCAATCGTATTTCCTCTAATATTAGCCGTGTTGAATGTTATCTTTAAATTTATTGTCATGTATGGATTCTTGTTACTATAAGCCCAACACATGTTGATATTCGTTTCTAGATATCATCTCGGTAACAGCTATTATCCTCTCCATCTTTCATAAACAATAATCACCCTCTGATCATTCACCTCTACGAAGTACTTTAGAATCCAACCATATTTACAGAAAGCTGTCTTTGAATTGTCTGATACGTTTTTATCAGAAATTCACACTTTGCCTCTGCAATATTACTTTCTTTGTGCTAAATTTTTGAGGATTTTGGTTCCATCTCAATTAAACCTTCCTGTTTATACATGATAGCATGAGAGCCTTTTTCTGAATGACCTTTCCATGTTATACCATATGTTACCTGCTATATAAGATGTCCTAGGCACTGGTCTTTCACAACTCAAGGCTGTCTCTAGGAATGACAACACCACACATGTAAAAGCCAGCTAGGAAACCATACATGCAATATTTTGCCTACAATTGTTCCTATTGATGCTACTTGATCCTGCTCTTCCTTGCTTTATCTTTGATTTCCTTTCCTTTCATTGTCCTTCCTTTGCTTGCTTTTCCATTTCTTGATCCAATGCTGAAATGCTCCTAGAAAACTCTAAGTGTCCAAGAGTGTGAGAGAGGGAGCTCCAAAAATGAACTGACAAAAGGTACCAACTGATCCTAAGACACCTTTTATCAATTAGGCCTCTATTTTATTCATTTTCCATTATTTTCATTCATTTTCCTCCTCACATGCAACCTGTGACATTTCACTTTCCTTTTCTCCTATTTTACTTTATTTTCATAAATAAATGTGCCAAAAATACCTTTTTTTCCTTTTAATGACTTAGCCATTTCCTTTTCCAATTTCACCTTATCCATAAACACATCGAGTGATTCCCACTAGGATATATTTTCCCAAAATTCATCTTGGAATAAGTGTCCCTTAATTGTGGTCTTATTTTTGGCTTTAATACTAACTTTTATTACATGAAATTTTAGCTAGAGTCTGTTACACCTTTCAATGTTACAATACATATATATACATGTCAGAGCATTCATAAACCCCAATCCATAACCCTGTATTAGAACATAACCATAGTTCCCTTTATTGGATCTAAAAAATACCATGGGAAGAAAACCATCATCCCTAAAACGATCTGCAAAACCCATGCAAAAAACCATAGGTATATTCACCCACCATCTTTGGGTATACCCCCATACTTGGGTTTGCATAAAAAAATAATCCCGCGGTGCTTCCCCGAACCCTGTGTAGGGGGGCTATGGGATAGTGGCTTCCCCATGTTCAATATATAGTGGCAAGGATTTGATGGAGGATCCAATACAAGTTGAGTTTCATGCGAAATACAGCATGCATGGAATTTGGACAAGACATTCTGATGTACATCCATGTGAACATGAATGAGAAGATATGTACGTGCATGTTGGGAGAAGTGATGTGTAGGGAAACAAGGAGAGTACACTCACTTTTTGGTTACGCAAAAGTATATGTCATGTAAATTTATGTCAAGGATTCTGATAAAGTGTTTGATGAAATGTTACAATGAAGTGGTGGTTTCATGGGTGATATGCAACCATGCGAGTCAACTTTGGATAGGAGAGAATGAATATTAGAGCATGTCAAGGTGAGAGGATGGTATCATAAACATTAGAGAAAAAAAATGTTATAATGGAATCAAATTTTTAAAGTACATGTAAATGGGCATACTGTTGTAAGACCTGGTAAGTCATGTGTACCCTTGCATAATCACTGGTAAACTCTAGGTTAGACCTAGGTGATAGGGGGGATGTCAGAATAACACATTGCCCCAGTATAAAATTTGAGGTGGGTAAGGGAGAAAGTGAGCAAGGCTGGGCTGACTCACTTTGTAAGGTTGGCTGGATTTATTCAAGGAAACCAAAGTCAAGTTTAGGGGGAAATGTTAGGAAAATTTTACTCGGGGAAAGAGTCAAAGTTGACCGAGTCATTACTGGGGGTTTTGGGCACATGGAATTTTGGTAGCCCATGGTAATTTTACCATGGTATTCATGTAATGTAGAATTTAAAAGGGTGGGAGGACCTCATTGTAATGTAAGGCTAGGTAGGTGAGTGGTGAAGACTCACTTGGATGGGTTGGCTAGGGTTTTGGCCAAGGCTAATGAAATTTCATTGGGCTAGATTTTTCCTCGGAGTTGGGGTTTTCCCAGGTGGGCTACCAATTGTAGAAAATTTAAGCAGAGAGCTAATTAAATGTTTACCACAGATATATAAAATTACCGAGATAAAAAATATCACAAGAATACTAAAGTATACACATAGTGTACAAAATATTTTCGTTGTGAAATCCCCAACTCCAGGGAGAAATCCAACCCAATGAAATTTCATTAGCCTTTTCCAAAACCTTGGCCAACCTCACCAAGTGAGCCTCCACTCACCTACATGGCCTTACATTACACTTAATTCATTCCAACATTTTAAAGGCTACATTACATGAAAACCACGGGAAATTTATGATGGGCCCAAAACCCCCACTAATGAGTCATTCAACTTTGACTCTATCCCCAAGTAAAATTTACCTAACATAGCCACTGTACCCATTGATGTTGCTTCTTTGAATTGAAGCACCGAATATTGGTCTCCAAACTTTTATTGACTGCTTCTATTTTTCTGTTAGTTTCAGGATGATAAGTTGTACTCAGTTGGAGTTACATGCATTGTAGCTTGAAATGTTCCTACCAAAATTTGCTGGTGAAAGTGGTGTCTAGATCAAACACAATGGAAGTCAACATGGCATGTAGTTTTAATATTTAGTCCATGAAAAAGGGAGCCACCAATGTTGGGGTAAATGGGTGTCGTAGAACGCAAAAATGAGCATATTTGGAAAGTTTGTCAACAACCACAATGATGACTAATTTGTTGCCTAAATTTGTGTTGGGTGTGGAGCCTGATTATCATCCTGATTTAGAGGTCTTTTTTTAGCTGAATGTATAGCCTAGGAAGAATGTACACCACTCCACGCGGGGGGGGGGGGGGGGATCCTCCCAGTTGGGGGGTCTAGGGGCCAGCGGTCCCCTTGCAGGGGTTCGGGGGAAACACCCCCAAATTTAAAAATATATGTAAAATTTCCTTGTAAAATATTGTGATTTCATAGTGAATATGGGTTTTTCATTAGGTGGATGATATTACGGTAGAAGTTATGTTTAATTTATGGTTTTTTTCCCTAGAAGGAAACCCCTCTGTTGTATGAGAGAATGGTATTTCGGCTATGTGTTGAGAGTGTATTATGAGTGAAAAAAATAAAGGGGGATTGTGTGAGAGTGTATAGGATATTAAAATGGATTTTCTGCAGGTTTTTTCTCTTCATTTTTCTGGATAATATAAAGGAAGGACTGGTTTTTTCTCCGTGGACGTAGACCAAGTTAGGAGAACCACATATATCTGTGTCTCTCTTGTTTCATATGTTTTTTGTGTTTGTATTTTCACATATTTTTATGTGTTCCATCACTCTGTAATATATAGTTTTCTAACAACTGGTATCATAGCTGCAGGTTTATTTGGCTGATAAAATCACAAGAAATAAGGGTTCTTGGTTTGAGTGGGATCAATGGCAGAAGATGATAGGTTTAGGGTCGAGAAATTTAACAACCAAAACCACCCATTGTGGAAGATACAGATGGAAGATTATTCATGTCAGAAATATTTGTACCTAACATTGAGCGGAGAAATAAATAAGTCTTCAAGTATGACAGTCTTAGAATGGGATATTCTCGATAGAAAGGAACTTGGAACAACACAATTGTGCCTTGCAGTGTTGACATCCTTAAATATTTCTAGGAATACGATAACAGAGGGTTGAATGAAGACATTGGACAAGCTATATTAATAACCCTCAGCCTCAAAAAAGGTATTTATTATGAAACATTTATTTAATATAAAGACACCAGAAGGTGGATTTGTTGCTGATTATTTAAATGAATTAATATGGTTACCAGTCAGTTAAGTTCTGTAAGGGTAAAATTTGATGATGAAGTTAGGAATCTTTTATTTCTATGCTCATTACCAGAAATTTGGAATGGGTTAGTTCTGGCCATTAGTAACTCCTTCTCTAGATCTATTACTTTAAAGTTTGATGATGTTTTCGGCGCTATCCTTAGCTAGGAAATGCAACAGAAAATATCCGGTCAGACATTGGGTAATGATTTTAATGTAGAGACTAGGGGAAGAAAAATGGAAAGAGGAAAGAGTAGAGGATGTCACAGTAAATCAAGAAAAGATATATCCAAGTCAATATCGGGGATAGTGTGCTAGAAATGTGGGAAAAAATGACACTTGAAGAAATATTGTAAGTCTCGGAAGGGAAAACAAGGAGACACACAACAAGAAAACAATCAGGAAGTGAATGTGACAGGTGATGAGTTGCAATATGCTTTTATTATTTATTTAGAAAATGTTATTGATGCTTAGGTGGTAGATTCAGGGGACTCATTCCATGCCACACCTGATAATAAAAATTTTCATGACTATGTTCAAGGAGATTTTGGACATGTTTGTCTTGGTGGTGATACACCCTGTAAAATAATTGGAATGGGTAAAGTTATTGTAAAAAAATAGAATGGAAACCAATGGTTATTTAGGGAGGTAAGGGATTTTCTAGATCTTAAAAAAAAACTGATTTCAACATGGTAGTTAGGCGGTGAAGGTTGCGTGGAAACTTTTATAGATAAAACTTGGAAGGTCACTAAAGGAGCCATGGTAATAACAACAGGAGAAAAGGTTAGTACATTGTATTTATGCAATGGTGTTTCTAGTTGTGTTAATGTTTCATGATGGAATCATAGGCTTGGACACATGAGTGAGAAGGGGATGAATATTCTTCACTAACGAAATTTGTTGCCAGGTTTTAAGAATATTGATTTGGATTTCTATGAGAATTATGTTTATGGAAAACATAAGAGAGCCAGATTTCTTAGAGTTGGGAAAGAAAAGAAGAGGGAAAAATTACAGCTTGTGCATACAGATGTATGGGGACCTGCTTAGGTATCATATATTAGTGGCTTTCTTTATTATGTTACTTTTATTGATGAAACAACTAGAAAACTTGGATTTATTGTAATCAGAATTAATCAGATGTATTTGATACTTTCAAGAAATGGAAAGCTTTAGTTGAGATTGAGACAAGAAAGAAGTTGAAGTGTCTCAGATCAAACAATGGAGGTGAATATTGTAGAAAAGAGTTTGATAGGTACTTTGTAGATCATGGAATTCATAGAGAGAAGATAGTTCCAAGAACACCACAGGAAAAGGGTGTGTCAGAAAGGATGAACATGGAAATCATGGAGCGTGCAAGGTGCATGGGATTGCATGCAGGATTGCCTCTACAATTTTGGGCAGATTCTATAGATACTGCTGTTTATCTAATAAACAGAGGGCCTTCAAGTTCCTTGGATGGTGGAATTCTAGAGGAGGCATGCATAGGTAAAAAGGCAAAATACTCTTTTTTAAAGCCTTTTGGTTGTGAGGCCTTTGTCCATATTAATAAAGAAAACAAAACAAATATTTAGGAAAAATTAAATAAATGTACCTTTATTGGATATGGTGTTAATGATTTTGGTTATCAATTATATGATTATGAAAATCACAAACTCATTAGGAGTAGATATGTAATATTCAATGAAAATATCTTGTATAAGGGTTAGTTGCAGGAAAAGAAACGGGAAAAATAAAACAAAGAATACACAGTTCTTGATGAGATCATAGAAAAAGTAAAGATGCCTGAAAATAATAATAATCAGTAGCCTAAACATCAAAAACCACCACCACAACAACAAGCACCTCAAACACTTGAAAGTGGTGTCAAAAGATCTACTGAGATAAGTAGATCCCCTTAACGATACTCTTCGTAATTATATTATGTATTGTTGATTGATTCGAGTGAACCAGAATGTTATGAAGCAAGATTGCAGGTTGAAACCAGGAAGAAGTGGGAGCTAGCCATGAAAGAAGAGATGGGATCCTTGGTACATAACCAAACTTGGGACTTAGTTAGGTTGCTTGCAGGTAAAGCAACATTGCAGAATAAATGGGTTTGTAGGTTGAAGGAAGAAGATGGACGAAAACATAGGTACAAAGCTAGACTTATGGTGAAGGGGTTTGCACAGAATAAAGGTATTGAATTTGATTTATATTTTTCTTGTCTTTAAAATGACCTCAATAAGATTTATTTTAAGTCTTGTAGTAGCGAAATATTTTCATCTGGAATAGGTACATGTAAAGACAAATTCTCTCCATGGATATTTGGAGGAAGATATCTATTTGCAACAACCACAAGGATATGAGGTCAAAGGGAAAGAAAAATTAGTGCGCAGGTTGAATAAGAGCTTGTATGGCTTAAAATAGGCTATGAGGCATTGGTATCTAAAACTTGACAGGTTTATGTTTGAACAAGGTTATATTATATGTCACTCTGATCATTGTGTTTATCTGAAAAAGAAAAATGATGGAAACTATGTTATATTGTTATTGTATGTAGATGACATGCTTGTTGCACGGTCTAACATGCAGGAAATAAATGTGATCAAATGAAAATTGGAAAATTCATTTGCAATGAAGGATTTGGGAGCTGCAAAAGAAATCCTTGGTAAGAGAATAACTAGAGACAGGAAAAATCACAAATTAACAATGTCTCAGAATGAGTACATACAAAAGGTGTTGGAAAGATTTAATACGCAGAATGAAAAAATAGTTAGTACACCTTTGGCTAGCCATTTCAAAATTAGTAAGGAGATGTGCTCCAAGACCCAAGAAGAAATGGATTATACGTCTAAAGTTGCATATACATTAGCCATTACAAGCTTAATGTATGAAATGGTCTACACAAGGCCTGATATTGCACATGCAGTGGGAGTTGTAATCATGTACATGAACAATCCAGGAAAAGAATGTTGGATGGTAGTGAAATGGATTCTCAGGTATTTTAGAGGTATCACAAATCAAGCATTATGCTTTGGTGGTTCAAACATTTCTCTACAAGGACATGTTTATGCAGATATGGGAGGTGATAGAGATAAGAGGAGGAGCCCTACAAGGTATGTGTTTAATGTAGGTGGAAGAAATATCAATTGGGTTTCAAGAATGCAAAGTGTTGTTGCACTTTCAACAATGGAAGAAGAAAATGTTGTTGCTACAAAGGCTAGTAAAGAAATGATTTGGTTACAAATGTTTATGGATGAGTTGGGTAAAAAGCAGGAGATGGGAAGGTTATGGTAGAGTCCCATGATTTAGAAGATTGGTAGACCAAATGCACAGGGTAACTTGAAACTAGTATTTGGAGTCCTAGGACCTAGCCTTCCTGAACTTAGAGAGGGCTCTCTCTATTGTATGCAAAGAATGTGAACTTGTTTGCTTTATATGGTTGATTTTAGGCTAGTTGTGACGTTTAGGGTTTTGTTTGTTTGGTTGGGGTGGGTAAAATGATCAAATGGAATAGGTGGAATGATAGGTCATAAAATAATTGGGCTATGGATTCTATGAAATTCATGGATATCTCAACAATGAGTCAGAGTGAATCACAGGGAAAATCTAGTGTAGTCAATGGATCTTTTAAGGTTATGTGTGAAGTGAAATGGACATTAAGTTGGGAAAACAAGGTAGGGAAAAGGGTAGTTAAGAATCCTTTTTCATATACCCATGAACAAGAAGGTCTCAAATACTGATAAGAAAAAGATAATAATCATGAGATAGCGCAAACCATTTACTCAATGACAATACTTTAACAAATAGACATCCAAGATGAACAATTTAGTGAAACACAGAAAGCAAGAAATTCTATCTAACTTCAGTGATTTCACCTTGAAAGTTTGAAAACATATTAAATGAAAAATAACTTTAAACAATGAAGAGGGAACTCCTAGACATCATCAATCAAGCTATAAAAAACTTTGAGGCAAACTTTTCAAGCATAAACAAAGGGCATGATCAAAACATGGCCTCTTTGGCTAAAACTAGCAAGTAATCCATCAAAGGGAAATTCCATAAACAGAGTTTAGATAGCATCAAATAGGCAGGGATAACCATAAAACATAATTGAAAACTACTTTCTTAAACCATTAATTAAACAAAAAATCTTAGGATCCCTAAGGAGCAACAACGAATTCCTTAAACACACCTAGCAGAGGAAAACATAAAGACAATAGTAACAGGAAGGACTAAGGTGCCTCAAACAACATTTCTTAGCCTATACTTTTCTAATCTATTGCAACATAGAATGATGGATACAATGATAAACAAGAAAAATGAAAAAATTAGAGACACATCACCATTCACCAAGCTCAAGGATCCTGCAAGCAAGCTTTCATCATCATCAATCAAAGCATATCATTCACAAGCTCCATAACACCAAATTGCTCTTCAACCTGAAATAACCATGTATTGCTCTCAAGACTCATCAAAAGTCAACATTAACAATGAATCCTAAATGCTATATTTAACCAAAAATGAGGAGAAAAATATAATAGAGTATCTAGAAGCCTATTGGCTAATCAGAAATGTCACTATTGTCCTTGAGACCTTGCAAGGCCCAAGGCACAAAATATCTAAAACAAAATATCTTTTCGGGCATTTTTAGAAAAGAAAATGATATTTAAGGTCTGAAAAGCCTCATAAAACTTGCCAAGCATACATTTTTGACTTTCCCTCTGCTAAGGGTGAAACACTATGTTTTAGGAGGAATTTCCATGCCAAGGGCGTAGCACAGGAATAGGAAAACTGGGTTAACTTGCAGCAGTGTTTTGAAAGCCTTCCCCATGTCGGAAAAGGCTCCGTGATGGCCCGTTGGAAAGCCCTTTGAGTCTAATTTCCAGATATACCCTTCGTTCTCTGATTTTACCTTCGAAACCTGTTCAAAAAGTAAAAATTTGAAGGTTGGTAAAGGCGCAACACATGTCCTGAAAAGCGGGCAGAATGGTGAAACTTTGGGTGTTTTTGACCCTTTTGGAGGACCAAAACAACTCCAATTGATCTGAAACTTTGTGAGCATACTAAATTTGAGATGAGGATTCCAAAAATGCGAGCCTTTCCTCCTGAATATGATTTGAGAAAAAGCGTAGCACCATGTGTGCTACCCCCTTGGCCCTCAACATTAGCAAAAAACCAAAACTTGTCACAATTCTCCCAAATTTGGTGATTGAGTGCGTCATGGGTTTTGGGAGACCTGTAGGGAGGTTTGTTCTAAGATTCCAAGCCTATATTGGCCTTTTTATTCTTTTAGTACTTGAATTTCCATGACGACTTCCTTCAGTTTGGCACAAGCAAGTTTGTTTTTCATTGCATAGTACTTGGTCATCTTTTTCTGGAGAGCAAGGCCCCTCTTTATCTTCTTGAAGTACTTGTGTTCATTATTGTAGTATTGAATGATACCTTGTGTCATCTAAAAATACCTCTCCCACTCTATGATTTGTGCATCTTTTCTTTGGAGTAGTAATCTAGTGGCCACCTCCTTATCCTCATTATCACTGTCAGGGTAAATAAATTGAGGCTTTTGAGTAGTTTTCCTACCTCCCTTACCTTTCTTATCCTTTTTCATCTTTTCCTTGTACTTGTCAATCCTTTGAGATGATTTAGATGGCAAGGCCCCTTGCCTTTTAGAGGTAGCAAACACTTGCCATGATCCTCTTTGATATGTGAGAGGAAGAAACTCAAATTTGTTTACTAGAATGATCTTACCATGACTGATCTCAAGATTGCCTTTCATTTCATCAATGATCTCTACATTTATGTCTTCTTTGTTTTTTTCTTGACTACCCTCTTGAGAGGTACTTTCATTTTCCTTCATTCTCACATCACTATCATGACCTTTGCCACTATCATCAATCTCTTAACTGGTTTTTGGGTTCATAGTGTCACTGAAGTCATTATTTTTAGGGCTATCAGTCATCATGGTGTCTTCATTATCCTCCTCTATGTTTAAAACATTATCATTGCCATCATAATTTTATTTGTTTTCACTATTAGAGGCATATTTGTTAGTGTCTTCATTACTGTTTGGTGCATCTTCATCATTTTGATGTTCTTCCATATCTTCTACACTATCATTTTGTTCTAAACTGTCCTTTGTCTCTTCTTCTTTATCATTGCTTTTCTCTTCAAAATCTGCCTTTTTATTATCTGTTTCTTCTTCCTCATTCTATATCTCTATTTTTTCTTCCGTTTCTTCTTCATATTCACTGTTTTCACATTGCCTTTGTTTTCAGAATTTGCCTCATCACTACTTGCATCTGTCACTTCTTCATTGCTTGCATCTGCCTCTTCTTCATCTGTTTCTTCCTCACTATTTGGCTTACTATCTTTGTCCTCCTCTTCTTCTAATTCTGCCTCTTAGATGTCATTTTCCTCTTCCTCATGACTGTCACTTTCTGCCTCATCATTTGTTTCTTCTTCCTCACTATCCTTTGTTTCTTCCTCATCATCATCTTCTTCATTTTCACTTTCTTCTTCTTCATCATTTATCATTTATTATTGACTATTATTTTCCTATTGAATGTCATTTTCCTCTTTCTCTTCATCACTTTGTTCTTGTTATGATGCTTTAGAAGAAGGTGAAGGATGGAATTTCTCTTGGGGAGAGGATTATTCATGGTTAGTGAGGGGTGATGGAGGAATGGAGGAAGGTAGATGCGATGATGAGGGTAAACTTTGCAGAGGAAGAAGCTGTGGATTTGTGAAAACATCATGGGCGATGAACACTTCCCATGGGATACCCTGTTGCTCTAATTGATGCAAAAAAATCATCTTGATAAGAGAATGGTGGAAAACATTCTACATTTGTTGTGAAGGCGGCATATTTTGCACAATGTATGACATCTTATCAATACTTCTATAAAGGTAATAGGGAAAATATAGTAGCTTGGCCCTAGTGAAGTGCATAGGAAGTCTTATATGGTAGCAATAAAGTCTAGAAAACCTCCTCTCACATGTAAAATACTTCATGATGAATTTCATTAAAGGGGCATATCTTTCCAACAGATGGGGAAAGGGAAAAATAGTCTTGCAATCAACTTGGTATTTTGGTTTCAAAAAAGGTTGATAATGGCTCAAGTCCAAATTCACCTGTTTGAACTATTTTTCTCCCATACAAGGTATTCCAGTGTCCATAGCAATTGTATTGGAAGATAGCTCAAAATTTACCCCAGCTAGATGCACTTGATGGTCATGGAGGTTGAGGACAAAAAGTTCGGTCAACTCAGGGTGACTTTGGACACTTTGTACTTTCTCACAGAAATCAAAACAACCCACATCTTGAAAATAGGAAACTGTTGTAGGGGAGTCTGTCAACTCCTTGGTGTTCAAAGGTTCAAACCTGTTTACTTTTCCACCCTTTCTCTGTGGTGCCCTGGGCCTTTGGCCTCCCTTGCTGCTGTCACTAATGCCTTCTATAGACATTTTATTTTTTACTCTTGCATTGAAAACAAAATCTTGAACTACTTGTGAAATTATATGGAGAGGGCAAGTGAGATGATAATGGGAATGGTGGTGATTTTCAAGTGAAGGAAAATGATGAGTGATTAGCAAAGAAGTCTCAGTGTATCTGTATCATGTAGATAGGTGAGTGTTCTTTAATCAGTAGAGTTTTTTAGCATGGTGACCAAGCATTTATCTTCCTTTAGGGTTTTTTACCTTTCTCTCTAAGTTCACCCTTTAAAATAGTATGAAAGGGGGAAATATATATAAATACCTCTTAAAAAACCCTCAGGAGGTGCCAAGTAGAGACATGGAGGAGCTTTGAGAAAATTTGGAGGCTGGCACAACTTGAAAAGCTTCTTGGCATAGGACTTGGGCTCCTACACGTGCTTTCGGGTTGGCCTGAACGTCCCTGCACATAGTTCCCAGGTGGAGGACAGGAGCATAGCTCAAGCAGAGATGCATGCAGTTAGGTCAATCTTCTACACGAATGTCGGGTGGGCCTTAATGACCTTTGGTTGGCTTCGAATGTGAAAGGCTTGGGCCTGTCGGGCCTTCATGCAGTGTGGAAGGGTAGGGCAAACGCGCAGCACAAGCAGAGTTTGCACGCTGTATGGTCCTGTTGGGTGGCTTTGAACGGGTTTTCGGGCCCCCTTTGAACATCTGTAAGTGGGTAGCGCAAGTGCGCAACACCGGGTGGAGTGGTCGGGTAGTCCTACATGCGGTAAACATGTAGCGGTCTTTCACAGGAGCGCAACACTCCGTTACCGTTTGCATATGGGTCACGCTTAGGCGTGTAGCACTATGTTCCAGGAGTGCAACACCGTGTTTTTTCTGCCCTAAGTCTTGCCAGAAACTCCAAAATCTTTCTTTGAAAACCTTCCACTCTCTTTTGCAAATGAGAAATGGGCTTGAGTGATAAACAATGGCTTTTTATACCTTTTGGAAAAATAATTTAAAACCAAAAACCCACCTTTGCTAATGTTTGTTTTGATCTTTTATCCCTTTATTGATACTTCTTTTACCTTTGCAGTAGGTGACTTTAGACACACAAAAAATGATCTCTTTGTGGGTGGTCTGAAAATATGACTTTCTTCCTCCTCTTACTGATTTTGACAGTGATATATCTATTTTGACAAAGACTGTGAGTCATGCCCACTATGTCTTCTCTTGGCCACTTCTCTTTTTCTGTAGGTGCCTATAACACATTTGCCTTTGATCCTTTTGTCTTTGTTTGGATTTTTACAACCTTTAATAACCCAACAGGGATTTCATGGTTAACATGATTTTCCATTTCTGACACTTCACCTCTTGCTTTCCTTATTTTGACAATTTTGAAGACCTTTGACTATACTTTGAAGGTTTAGGCTCCTTCATACTGATACTCTTTATAATTTCTCCATTTGGTGTAGTGAAACAATGTTTCCTTGACAAACCATGTAAGTCACCTTCTGATATCATTTTTCAACTTCTACCTGCTGCCATGAAGGAGGACTTTCACCTTCATTTCTAGTTTCAATAAATCTTCAATTCATGCACAGTTGTGTTGATGTACCTCTATCCTTGTGGTTTGGTTTTGGCTCCTTGCCTGTAAACAATGTTTTTCCAATCAGTCATAAAAACCCTAATTTTCTTTGAACATAGGCATGTTTTCTCTCGTTTGATGTGAATGTCCTTTTAGTGAGGATTTGGTCTCTCTCCTTACCTCTTTTATGCTAGTAGCTATCTCATTCATTCCTGCAAAAATGTTTAAGATGGGCAGCTGTCTTTTTGCAGAAGTTGTGCTTTGATCAAGGAGGTCTTTCTTGGAAGATTTTTTGATCCATTGGACAATCACATGCTATCCTTATTCCTCTTTGATTGCAACCTCTTAACACAGGAAAAACACTGGTTAAGAGCATTCAAAATAACCCTACAATTTGTGAAAGCCTAGTGACCTAGTGGAAATTTCCTTGGACTGAGATTAGGCTTGGGATCTTGACAGTGTAAAAGTAGAGCTTCTTGATCAATGAGTGTATTTGAGGATATAGAAATGGATGAATTTGAATGATCTAAAGAGATTTATAGAGGGATTTTGAGATCATCAATGCTTTAAGATATCTGGTAAACATGGGAAAAAGCGGGTTGGTTTGTGATCATAGATGGAAAATGGAGGGGTCGGGCAAGGCCAAACTGGGTGCTAAGGTCAAAGGTGTAACAACATAGTGAAGATTAGTAGCTTGAGCCCAATATGGGTCTTCTGGGAGTGGTATGCTAGCCATGACTTGGTAGAGTAGAAAAATAGTGAAAAATTTATCCTGAGGATAATGAAGGCAGTGAGATTTCTAGAATTTACAACATTCATGAATTTTGTTTCTAGAAATCTGGGATAAACATTTAGTCATGTATAGAAAGAAAAAAATTACTGATGACTAACAGTGGCTCCACTTGGAGAGGGAAGCTACTTTTCAGGAGGTGTCCAGAACATCAAATCTCTGGCTTTATGAAGACCAGTGCCTTATCCATTGTGCATATTTTTACTTATTTTCTTTTGATGATGCTTCTTTGAAGTTGTGATCTTAATAATATGAAACACATGATTAACTCAACTTCATCTCTACCTACCCAACTTACTTTTCCTAGCATTTTTTCTTCCTTGGGTGCACTTGGACTGGTAATCCCTTGATATTTTCTTCTTTTGAAAACAAAACAAACTATCTACTTCTACTCTTATTACTTCCAAGAGCTCAGATTATGATAATGAACTCTTTTTATTCTCTACCTAGTCTAACTGAATATCAATATTAGGCTGTATGATAGACTTCATTCTCTAAGCTACAAACATGAAATTGAAAGCATGGTTTAAATCAGGATTAGGAAACCTGACAAACCATGGGTTGTGGCATTAGAACAAGCTGCACACACACATTATTTTTTTACAAACAACACTAGAAAAATAAGGGCTGTGATTTATCATTTGGTATGCATCCCCATCTTTCTCTTTGGTTCAATTTTGAGCATGTGGAACCAGTATCTTTCATTCCTAATCTATCCTTTTTGACAAGTCAAGTTTGAATTATTTGAAAAGCTCTATTTAACTAAATTATCAACACAAATTTAAAGCATGTTCAACCATGATTAGGCTAGATTTCCAATCCGGCGCAATCAGATCTCGATCGTCAATCCTCCTAATCGGACGGCTAGTATTGTTTCGCAGGTCCTAATCTCCGTCTGCACCATTTTTCATTTACGCGATCTGGTGATGAGATCTGAGCCGTTGATCCTCCTAATCCAACGTTTCCCATTAATCCCCTCTGCTGCTCTTATAAAACCCTTTTCCTAAGTAAAAAACCTTTCCACCATTTGTATAAAGGTGGGCCCTCCCATCTCTTATCCTTTAACCCTGCGAGCAGATTTCAACAGTTGATCGAAATTGATCCAACGACTATCATTGCATCTCCCGAATTTTCTTACCTAACCAAGTTTTACCCCTGCACCCCTTGCAAAAATCCATTTTCCTTTGTATTTCCCCTCCATATCTGTCAAACCTTGCATTAAATCTGGGCCGTTAATCTTTCCCGATCAACGATCCTCGCACCATCCCCCACTCTCACCATTTAACCTCGCCTGAAGAACCTCTTCACTTCATGAAAAAAGAGCCCACGTCAGCTCGGCCCCACCATATATTTCCTCCGCACATCTTTTCTATTTTTTGAGCTCGCTTACAGCCGTATATCTGCCCCCCCCAGATCGGACAGTTTAAAACCATTTTCGCGTTCATTTCAAAAATAAAATTGATCGCCCATTTTCAATGTGAAATAGGCAGTTTTCGCCTAGACACGTGTCGCCCAGAGACATGTATCGCATTCCCTCGGGACAAAATCATTTACCGCCCATCCCTTGCGCGAAAATCACTCGCGGTTTTCTGCAAAATCGCCTATCCATATTTTCGTGCCACAAGCAGATTTAAACACTATTTCTTATGGTTTCAACCATAGAATCTCCTTCCACATGCTCCCTTGCCTCTGCACTGCCCTTTCACCCTCCACCGAGCCCTATGTTAGCAGTTTAGCCCCAAATTCGCAGGTTTTTGTAACAGGTTGTGTGTGTTGCAGGTTTCATGGTGGAGAGATATCAAATCTATCCCACAGCAAGTAAAAAGTAGCTCAGGGCCAAGGATGATGATCCTCTGTAGCCCATATAAAACATAAAAGGGACCAAAGGGGGAAAAATGTTTCAGTCAAAGTATCTTGATCATTGGCTGAACAATCAAACCCTCAAAGCTGCCACCTGTACAGACTAAGCCGAGAACATCAGTATAAGAAGATAAAGTGTATCAAAGATTTAAAAGATAAAGGATTAAAGTTAGAAGCTTGAAGATCAAAAGACTTAATCTGAAGATTAAAGGTTAAAGACATAGTTTGAAGAATAAAGATGATTAAAGGGGGCCTAAAGCATAATTAGAGGCCTAATCAGTGTTTAAAGCCACAAAGCAGATAGATCAGTAGGGAAAGCCTCCAAATGCCACATCAGTGAGGCAATTAATCCTCCGAGATGCCACCTGCCAGTCTATTTTCCTCAAAAGAATACAAAGTTAATGCACAGTCAGAGATATTTTCCAAAGACAGCTCAGAAAGTAATTACAAGCCTACCAAAGCCTCAAAAGTCAACAAAAGTGACTAAAGTTGATGAAAATTAATGTAAAAGTAAATTAGCAGAGTTAAGACATCATATATCTTCTCCATTAGGCCTCCCAAAAGTCAAGAAGCATTTACTATGTATTAATTGAACAATTAGACCTTCTTTTCACTCCACCTCCTCATTCTTCTATAAATACTTCACAAGGAGACATTGTTATTGTTGGTTGAATACTTGTTGAATGTAAAGTAGTTATTGAGGCTACTGAAGCTCTGTTAGTAATTGAAGAAAGATAGGCTGAGAAGAGAAGTTTCAAGCTGTAAAGACCTACTGGACTTGAAGATTGTAACTGGTTTAAACATCAAATATACAAGCTGATTTATGGGATCCTGGTCTATGTCAATGGTAATTTTTTTCTTACTGTAATTGTTTTTTTCTCATGTTTTCCATACTGTCCACTTTCTCTGATAAAGAACAAAAAATATAGATTAGGATTTACTGTAAAGTACCCTATTTCTCACTGATAAATATTTATCTCTATGTTTTCTTCTAATTGTTGCTTTGAGGATAGTTCAATAGAGTATAACCAATGAAGTGTTGGTGAGCCCATGTTTCCTGAGTACAACTTGAGATATTGTCTTTGAAAGTTCTTGAAAATTCTTCTAATTAAAGTTTAACTAGAGAAGTTTATGGTTAGCCATGTCCTCTAGTTTATCTCAATAGTTGCTTTGAAAAGATCCCTTAAGAGTATGTCAAAATTAGGCTAGGTTAAAAGTCCTTACTTGATCTTAGGCTATTATTTTTTTATCTTAAATGTTTTCCCTTGAGAGTATGTTGAAAGCAGGATAGGTTCAAAGTCCTTACCTGATCTTAGGCTGCCCTTATTTTTCTTGTATGTTTGCTTCTTTCACAACACTTTTAGTGTTCCATACCACAAATCAACTTAAAGAGATCCTTTGACATAGATGACTTGCCCCATGGACCACTCTTGAAACTTGTTGTGCAATTAAATCCTTTTGTGACTCCATAGCCCAATGGATTGATACTATCTCTTACCTATCCTATCAGCTGTGTTGGGGTTCCCATGTTTTGGCCAGGTTGACAGAGACCAAAAGATGAGACAACATAGAACCACTTTGGGACCTTAGGATCTAGCCCTCCTAGGTCCAGAGAGGGATCTCTCTATACAAGTCAAAGAATATGTCTTTGAAGCTCTAAGTTATGATTTTAGGCTAGTTGTAGGCTTAGGGTTGTTGGTTTGATTGTTTGTGTTTGGTTGTTGGAAGTCGGGAAAGAAGGTTCCAATATCAGGCAAGGAAGGGCAAAGAGGAAAAACAGGCAAAGGTAGATGACCCAGAGAACATCAAAGCCATTGGGCTATGGAGTCAAGAAAGGATTTATTTGTGTTCAATGTGCAAGCTTTCAGTTGGGCTAGTCATCTAGAGAATTTGGATCATAAAGGAGATATTTGGAATGGGACATTAAGGACAACAATGAAGAGGAGAACCAACCAACTTTGTCTATAGATCAGGTCAAAGGTCTTTTAACTCCAGACCTGCTTGCAAAAAATCAGAAGGCAATACAAGGGATCTTAGAAAGGTTAACTGGTCGGGCAAGGATCCTAGTGGACAGGGCTAACACTAATCCCCAGTGTTCCCAAACCTTCCAGCTAAATCCTACCAAGAACATCCGAACACGGATTTCATCAACTCATACATCAGAGAGCAGGAAATAACATCCACTACATTGGTTAAATAAATTGAAAACAATATTCAGATACACATATAGGCAGAAAACATAAAGGCTGGGAGAGCAGCAACATAAGGTACCTATCAAGGGTAAATCTTATGTCAAACTTCTGATGCGAGCCTGAAGAAACGTAATGAAATGAAAGCAAGTCAATCACAAATACAGAGAAAGGAAAACATCACCAGCTGCTTTAGATCAGGATCCAAAGAAACATGCTTGTCATATTAAAAACAACACCAATCAGGTACATCATAGCCCATAGCTTGAAAATTCAGTCTGAATACATCTAGTCTCAGTCCATCTTACAATATTACACAGAGAAATTGTCTCAAGAGGAAAATACTTGTGTTCCACTGATTTCTCATCAACAACCCTTACAATGTCTTCCCTCTATGTTTTATAGCAATTGATGAATAGAAAATCGACTGAGAAGGTAGGTGAAAATTAAATGTATCATTAAACACAGAGTAGAAAAACAGGGCCGAGGCCCATTCTGTTTGAATACTGAGTTTTAAATGTTTGTCACCTCTATATGCAGGGATGGTCTTCTACAGATTTTCCTTTACTCTAGACATGACTTTGCTACATTTTGGTGGCCATACTTTGTTGTACTTGTGGGGAATAAACAAATGGTAAACAACTGCTGAGGAGTCTGTTCACACAAATATTCTGATTGTTTTGAACTGCTGCTAGGGTGGGGATCCCTTCAGGGACATTGTGTGTCATAAAATATGTATGGATGCCTCATACTTGATGAAGAAAAACCTTCTGCTGACTAATAAAATCTGATGGTACCTTTTACTTATGCTCAGGATCCTTTGGATCGGTCCTCGGGGTCTTCAAACTGCTGCTTTACCTTCTAAATCTCTGATTAAAGGCCCAATATTGTCATTAACCCGCCTTAATCTTCCTTCTGATCTGTACTGAAACACTCCGCCGCTCCATTTGCCTCTGACAGGGTAGCTCGGGTTTTAATGGTGCTGAAAGGTTTTCAATGTTTGAAATCTGCTTTTCCTTGATGCAAATCCTGCCAGCCACTTTCTTTGACTATCCCGTGGTAGTACTAGCCCTTGGATTTAAATCTGTCTGCACAACTTGCTATGTAGAATCATGGCGGTCTTTCCCTTCAGGAACCCTGCAAAACAACCAACCCATGAGGAAAACCATGGATGTGAACGACGGATGAGGTGGACGGAGGTAATGGACGCATTTGGTGACATGGCGGAAGAAATTACAGAGGGAACAGTGAAAAATTGCTCTGGTAGGTAATTGACGGAACACAGAATGAAAACAAATGAGAAAACATTAAAAAACACGAAAAGAATCAAATATACGCGATGGAATGGGAGAAGGTACGGATGGAACACGTGGGGTGACGTGGCAGGACCCGGGGACAGCGGAATGGTCAACAATGCATGGACAGATCTAGACCATCGATCGAGCGGAGACCGATGGCGGGGAGCGATGGATGGAGGGTCAGCTAGTACAATGGACGGAGGTTAAACAGTGCATGGCTCGGATGGACGACAGCCGTTGGGTGAAGGGGTTTGGATCGGACAGCTCTTAGCAATTCCGCTACCCGGCCACCAACCGAACATTAATGCGTGAAATGAGAGCAGGTTTGCCGCCGTACCGAGGACACGAGGCCAGCGCTGAATGGAATCACTGGTCGCTTGGAGAAAACCACTTATGCGGATGAGTGGTGCGGAAAAAACCACATGGTTTTGGAACAGCGCAGGCGGGTGGGGACCACTGTTTTGGGCGAGCACCACGCCGTCGGATCCGGTGTTTAACGGACGGCGGATATTTACCGAAAAATCAAACCGGCAGCAAACCTTTACAACCCAAAAATGTGATTTATCAAAGGGTTTTTATGATTTTTGGGCGGAAAAAGGGTTGGAGGGGATAAACGCCCAACGGGTTTAGCGAGTAGTCCTGGCGCTGGGTCTCATGGGAGAGAAAAGTGCGGCGGTTAATGGAGAAAGGGGCTAGGATTAATATAAGGTTTAAAGTGGGTCCTTGAAGCCTTTCTGATGTAATTTGAGGCTATGGGAGAGCAACGATAGAAGGACCAAGGTGTATTTGAATGAAACAAAGGGTGTATGGAGAAACTGATGGGGATTTTGGAGGGTTTTAGGGGGGAAAACATAGTGTTTGCAGTGATACGAGGGGAAATGTATGGCCTTTCTGGAAATGGGGCAGCAGATGGGATTTATACAAGGCAAAGCACTCAGAGACTTCAAGGAGAATGGTTTTTCAAGGAAAGGCATTCCTTGAAGGCTCTACAATCATTCAGCCGCCAGCTTGCTTGTCAAGAATTTCATAGGGGGGCTAACAGTGGCTCCACATGTGGATGGCTTCTCCTTGGAGGAGTCAAGAAACCATATATGATCTTTGGAAAAGGCCAGTAGCCTGCTGTCATAAGCCATCTCTTCTTTGATTTCAGCTTCCACCATATGATTAAAACATCAACAGAAATATTTCCCAACCAACGTACCTACCCAGACTACATTCTACCATTTCCCTTTGGGCACATTTGAGCTAGCAGACCCTTTACATTATTTTATTTTGAAAGCAAAAACAAACCTACTCTAAATCTACCCTTATTTCTCCATGAGGCCAGATTGGACTATTGGCCTCATCTATTTCTCTACCTAATCTACTGCCTGCTAGGATTAAACTGTCCAGCAGGTTCCTTCACCTACATTCTAAGACAGGAAATTTAAAAATAGCCAAGTCAGAATTAGACTGTCTGACTTGCTGGACAGAAACTTGCGGAAGACAAAACTGTGAAGGCATGGGATTCTGCTATTTTGGGACATCCTTATTTCTCTGTGACTCAGGTTTTGAGCATATTTGAGTCACTTCTTTTCTTTGATTTCAGCTCTGGTTTTGGGCATGTTAGAGTTGATTCTACTTTTCCCTGCTGATACAAATTTTTAGCATATTAGGACCAGCTTCCTTGCTTCTTGTATGGACTGATCTTGAGGAAAGATGTCTTCGTGAGCCTCATCTTGAGAATTTTTCTGAGCAAGAGCAAACTCCAGACCAAGACTTTCATACATGCCTTGCTTGTTCACTTGGTATGGAGTATGCACTTACTCTGGAAAATACATGGGCTTATCTAGATCTGTTCTTTGCACTTTAAAGGTCCATGTTTTGAGCATGTCTGGACCTGTCCTTTCACTTCGTTTTTTTTTGGCACATTTTCTCTCTTTTTTCTTGAAAATGAAGACTGCAATGGTATGTACAATGGAAATGAAACTGGAAATGAAAAATTAGCAGAAATAGTGTTTGAGCATCCTGCCATTGACAGGACCCCCAAACAACTCTATACCATCAAGTTCTTGTAAGAAAAATACATTAGGACCCACAGTGGCCTGGATGACCAAAGGGCCTTGCCACAAGCTGTCAAATTTGCCATGTTTGCCTTTTTCCTCTCTTCTTGAATCCCATCTCAGAACCTTGTCACCAATTCTGAAATCTGAAGCTTTAGCTCTTTTGTCAAACTTTCTTTTGATGCTTTCTTGAATTCTGATAGCTCTGCTATAAGCCTGTTCTCTAGTTTGCTGTAAATGGATAATTTCATTAATTATTCTCACCATACTGTTCTCTTCTGATTGGATCTCTTAAACAAGCTTCATTACTGGAACTCCTAGACTAGTAGGAAACACTGCTTCAGTCCCATAAACCAGATGAAAGGGTGACATTCCGACAGATTTCTTTGTAGTGAGCCTGTCTGCCCACAAGGCATGTATCAACTTTTTATGCCATGACCTTTTGTTCTCTTCTAGCAGCTTCTTAATGATTGTAACCAGGCTTTTATTTGATGATTCAGCTAGGCCATTACCCTGGGGGTAATAGGCAGTTGAATGTCCAAGTGCTATTCCGTACCTCTGACAGAAATCAACCATTCTTTTGGATCCGAAAGCAGCAGCATTTTCAATGATTATTTTCCTTGGACAACCGAACCGAGATAGGATGAAGTCTTCTAGGAACCTAATGATGACAGAGTCAGTGGAATTCCTAGCGGGTATAGCCTCTATCCATTTAGTGAAGTAATATGTAGCGGTTAGGATCCATTTATGTTGTCCAGAGGAGGCAGGGTGAATTTCCCCAATAAAGTCTAGGCCCCATTGCAGGAAGGGACCTTCAACGGTGATGGGTTGTAGGGGAAGAGGGAGAAGTTTTCTTTTGCCCTAAAAAATATGACATTTATGGCAAGCAAGTATCATTTTATGGACATCGCTGAAGAGGCTAGGCCAATAGTAACCGGCCCTGAGTATCTTATTTTCAGTGGTTTTCCAACTCAGGTGACCTCCACACTCCCCGGCATGGAATTCTTGTTTGATTCTTTCAGCTTCAGTTTCAGACAAACATTTCAGTAAAAGGCCATTTGGATTTTTCCAATATAGACTTTCATTCATAATGCAGTAATTTCGAGCTTTGAGTTTTATGAATCTGGCCTTTGTTTTGGACAGTTCTGGAGGGGCATTGAGGTTAGTGAGCACGTAAAGGATATCAATATACCAAGGAGAGTTTTGAAACTACTCCTCAACAGTTGGATGGGGTAATCCTTCCTGCTCATCTAGGGAATTTATCATGTTAATTTCAAGGGCCTGCAAGTTTTATTCAACCATTAACTGGGCCAAACCTTGACCTTTGATTAGTTTAGTGGGTTTTATTTCAATGTCACATTCTAAGATTGTAGCAATCCATTTGCCCCTTTTCCCATCAGGGTCTTGGGACAAGATATCCTTAGCCACTATATTTGGCACGAAAGCAATGGTGTGAGAATGCAGAATGTAAACCCTAAAGTCTTTTAAGGCCTTAATCATAGCATAGGCATGATTTTCCATGATGTTGTACTTTAAGGGTGCATCTCTTAAGGCTTTACTAAAGAAAGCTATAGGCTGTTCATTACCTTCTGAATTTTTCTGCAGCAAAACTGCAGCTATGGTGTGTTGGGAAGCGAATGAAAAGATCAGAAAACCTTTTGAGAAGTCAGGGCTGATAAGGACAGGGGCCTGAGTAAGTGCAAGTTTTACTGACTCAAAAGATTTCTTGGCTTCAACAGTCCACTTAATTCCTGCACCTTTCTTTAGCATTTCAGTCATTTTCCTAAGATGCTCAGCAAGGTTGGGAATGAACCTCCTAAGGAAATTGATCTTCCCTATGAAGGACTGCAATTCCTTGATGTTTCTTGGATGTGTAATTTGAAGTATTCCCTCAACTCGCTGTGGGTCTATCCTAATCCCTTTCTCCGATATAATGTGGCCAAGAAGTTTACCTTCTTGCAACCCAAAAACAATATTCTTAGGATTTAGGGACAGACCATACCTTCTACATTTTTCAAAAAAATTTCTCAGATGTTTCAGATGTTCTTCTTCAGTTTTAGAAAATACAGTCAAGTCATCCAAGTAGATAACTATAAAGTGTCCAATCTCGTCTGAGAAAACAATATCCATTGCTCTCTGGAAGGTAGCTCCAGCATTCATCAATCCGAAGGGCATTTTCACATACATGAAGGTGCCCCATGGAGTGGTAAAAACTGTTTTGAGTTGATCTTCTGGGTGTACCATAACTTGATTATATCCTGAAAAACTATCAAGCAGGGAGATTCTCTTAGAGCCTACTACCTTTTGTAGGATATGCTCCATTCTAGGCAAAGGGTAGTTGTCTTTCAGGGAGGCTCTATTGAGGTTTCTGAAGTCTATGCAAAGTCTAATCTCCCCTATTTTCTTCCTCACAACCACTAAGTTTGAAACCCAATCAGAAAACCTTACAGGGAGTATAATGCCTGCATCATACATCTTTTTAATTTCATTCTCTACTGCAGGAAATTGTTTTGGATTAATCCTACAGAGTTTTTGTCTGAAAGGCTTCTGATTTTGCTTTAGTGGTATCTTGTGTTGTATGATGTTGGTGTCATAGGCTTTTAAATCTTCGTAGCTCCATGCAAACACATCAATGAATTCCTTAAACAGTTCAATGTATTTCTTCTTCATGTCTGCAGGTATAGACTTAGCCAGTTTAATCATTTTGGGTCTGTATTCAGTGCCATTGTTGCATTCTTCCACATCAGAATCGGCATGTTCAATTGTGGGATTTTTTGCTACGTCATCAAAGTAAAAAAGGTCCTCTAAGGGTGCCAGGCCTCTCGGTATGTTCTTATCTTTGGCCTGCAGCACCTCTACCTCTTCGGTATCTGCGTTTTCGCAATTTTCGGTTGGATTTCCAGTTTGCTCAGAAAGAGAATTTATTTCTATGTTAGAGGGTGTTTCTTGTTCATCTGGGGGATCCTCGCTTGGGCAGCTATCATCAGAGATCGAGTCTAAATCCGAAAATTCAAACTCATTCTTTCCCACCAGGAAATCTTCGATCTGTTTGTCTCCTTCAAAGACCTGCCAATATTTTTCATTGTCTGGCACTGCAGGCCTGAATTTGGTCTGAATGATAATTTGTTCGTCAACTGGGGCCTTAGGATATGAGCTAGCTAGGCAAGCTAATCCATTTTCTATTGTATTTTGACCCCTAGGAATGAACACTAACTCATATTCAATGAACGTTTTCAACAAATCCAGAGTATCGTTCCTGTATGCCCTAAGCCTGGGGTGTTTTGCTGAATACTCACCATTCACCTGTTTGATCACTAACTCTGAGTCTCCTCTCACAGCTATCCTATGGGCTCCTAATTTTTCCAACAGATTTAAGCCCAAGATGAGAGCCTCATATTCTGCAGTATTGTTTGTGCATTTGAAATGAAAATTCACAACATGGCTCTCTGCGTGGTCATTTTCTGTGTTACATAGCCACACTCCTACTCCAGCACTTTGCCTGGTACAGGACCCATCGAAGTTCATCTCCCACAGGGGCTCGTCATTATGTTGCGTTGGGGAGTCTGCATTAGGTTGCAACTCGTTTTGTAGTTCATAACGGGTATGGAGGTCAGGGAGGTGGCTAGCTTGCTGTTTCCTTTCTGTTTCTGCTTTCCTCAGAGTTACATTTTCAGTATTTTTCCCATGGTCCTCTTCATCGTATTCTTCTAGAGTAGCCATTATGTTGAAATCCACGGGCTCTACGTTTGTGTCTCCGTTATCTGATCTCGGCTCTCCTGAGGATTGGTCATTGTAGAGAATGAAAGAGTTTAGATCTATATGTACATAGTATAATGGTGAGTTTTCAGGTTTCTCGGGGCTACTGACTAAGAATTTCATCTGAGACTCTCTATATAGTCTTCTAAGTTGGCCAAATATAGGGATGGTGGCATAAGAGCCATCCATCTGCATTGTTCCCTGCAATTTGGCTCCCCATAATCTAGATAGCAGCATGCCATACTTGGGTGGCACATCTGCTACCACCACATCCATGACCATACACTTCGCAGGAATCTGAGTCAAGCTCACACATAAGTCTTTGATTAGGCCTAGGCATTTTACTCTGTTAGAGTCAAATGAATACAGATCTTTGTAAGGTCGGGTTATCTCTAGGCCTAGCCTCTCCATCACTACCTTAGGCATTAAATTATGTGATGCTCCAGAATCATGCATGGCATTGTGGAGTATCTTGTCATGAATGTTAAGACTGATATAAAAAGGTGGAACTACCCCCTCCTGAAATTTTCCCTCAATCTTTGGACCAAATAGGAGGGCAGGTTGATCATCGTTCAAATTTACAGAATCATTTATTTCTCCCAGATTCAATGCTTTCAAAATTTGGCCTTTGTACACGTTCTGAGTGGCCAGCTCAGATAATGTTACAGAGATTTTGATTTTTGCAATCTCACTCTCTAGATTGAAAGTGGACTGGACCTTTGTAATGGTCAATTCTGTTTTATTTGCTACTGCTGTAGTAGCTGAATCGGTTTGTGATTTCTCACTATGTACAAGGTTTGGAATAGTTGCATCAGGAGCACTAACTGAAGTGCTAGAACTGCTGGTTGGTTGACCTTGTTTTCCAGAGTCCTGGTTGTCCTTCTCCTTATGTTTACCAGAAATGTCAGCTGCTGTTTTGTTGTCTGCAGAAGATGCTTTAGAGGATTTATTAGGTCTTTTCTTGATGGTTACCTCAGGAGTCTTTGTTTTGGAAGTATCTTGGCTTTTCTTGCTCCTAAGTTCATATTGTTCTCGAACCTGCATCGTGGCATTTTCAAATCCTAGTCTGTAATCTTCAAGTTCTAACCATTCCTCAACCCAATATGAGGGTGAGGGCTAATATTCCTCTGAATCACAGTTAAGGACCGAATTCTCCGATTCAAACATGTTTATTGCCTTCCCTTCAGGTTCTTCAATGATTCCATCGTCCTAATCTAAAAAGTTTTCTTGAAATGGGGGAATAATTTGTTGGTCTGACTCTCTTTGTCTGTTGGAAGCAGCATTGTTTCTTCTAATGTTTTGGTTCTGGTTTCCATTTTGGTTGCTGTTTTGGACAACCATCCTCCTTATCATTTGTTGAAGTTCTTCCACGTTTTTGGACAGTCTGTCATATTTGGGATCAGATGTGGAAGCTACGTTGTCATCCCTATATGTTACCCTTTTTTCAGCTTTTAGTTTTTCCCTTTTTTCCATTAAGTTTGCTTCTATGGTTATGGCTCCTTTTTGCATGTATTCCAATGTGTTATATTCTTTATCTCTGAGCTCGTAGGCCATGTCGGCGTCAAATCCCTCAGGGTATTTAGCTAGGGCCATTCCTTGTGGAGGTTTCATGTGTGGAAGGAGAGCATTGTAAATGCTGTTGAATCTAGTGGTGTAATCGTGAACACTCTCTCCCACGTTCCTCTTAAGGGACATGTATTCTGCTAGGAGCTGACGCGGGTTTGCTCTAACCTCCCATTTGTTTATGAAGGTCTGGTATAATGCAGGGATATCTTGAATACTGCCAGGAGGTATATTTTTAAACCACCTTTTCACCTCACCCCCTAAGCTTTGGGCAAAGATTCTCATTTTGATTGTTTCGTCATCGATCTCCATATAATCAAAAGAATCCTCCATCTTATCTACATGTTGCTGAGCTGTGATGGATTCTTTAGTAGTGAAGTGTGGGATTTTTGATTGATAATCATTTGGTAAGGGTAACAAGGGTTGGGGTAGAACTAAAGGTGCATACCAAGCTACCATGTTAATGTTCTGATGAGGTATAGGGTTGGCTTGAGCAGCTGGTATTTGGATGACAGGGATATTAGGACCAACAGAAGTCTGTTGAGCAGATATAGGGTGAAAAAGCCCCAAGTTCTGAAGGATGTGAGTGTCGGGCGGTGTAGATGGAGGGGTTACACTATCCCTAGAGTTTTGACCGCTATGAGATGGTGTACTGTGAGGCCTGAGGCCTTGCTGGTCTAAGTGATTGAACGACCTAGTTCTAGGTAATCTATTAGGTATGTCTAGGTTAGGGAGGTAATGTGATAGAGCTGTCAGGTCTTCAGGTGCAGAATTAGCTCTATGGATGTGAGTGGAAATAGTTGGTATTTTAAGTGAAGGAGCTCCTTTGAGGATAATCTTCGGGTTGTCAACTATTTCAGGTGGGTCAAGGTTAGGGTGAGCTCTTGTGTGAATGGTTATGAAAGCCAGAATGTTGTTTTTTAGCGAAGCAGCTTAACCCTATCTGTTATTTCTGCTGTGGTTGATGCTGTCTCACAGGGGCTGGTCTCCTAGTGGAGTCTATTGTGAAACCAAGACAATCAGCAGGCCTACTAATCACCAGTGGAGTCTTTTCATTTAGGAACAATGGAGTCGCCAGGTGGAGGGTTTAGGATGTTTCTAGGAAGTACACTGTCCACCACAGTGCTCAGGCACTGTCACCTTTCAAGAATCTCCTCTAATCAGCAAGCTCTAACCAGAGATGGACTGGGAGGGTGTTTACCAGATATGTCACCTCCAAAAAGAGGATGAGATCTGGAGGCTACTTGGCCCTTTCCAGGCTTTGTCTAAGAGTATGGTGGATATTCAATAATGGAGGTCGATTCAAGAAAGGAGTGACTTACTGTCAACCTGACCAGGGTTCTAAGTTTCTGAAGTTCTAGATGTAGTGAGATGAAACTCATTCAGTGCCCAGTGGAGTCACCATTATGTTGGGGTTCCCATGTTTTGGCCAGGTTGACAGAGACCAAAATATGAGACAACATAGAACCACTTTGGGACCTTAGGATCTAGCCCTCCTAGGTCCAGAGAGGGATCTCTCTATACAAGTCAAAGAATATGTCTTTGAAGCTCTAAGTTATGATTTTAGGCTAGTTGTAGGCTTAGGGTTGTTGGTTTGATTGTTTGTGTTTGGTTGTTGGAAGTCAGGAAAGAAGGTTCCAATATCAGGGAAGGAAGGGCAAAGAGGAAAAACATGCAAAGGTAGATGTCTCAGAGAACATCAAAGCCATTGGGCTATGGAGTCAAGAAAGGATTTATTTGTGTTCAATGTGCAAGCTTTTATTTGGGCTAGTCATCTAGAGCATTTGGATCTTAAAGGAGATATTTGGAATGGGACATTAAGGACAGCAAATGAAGAGGAGAACCAACCAACTCTATCTATAGATCAGGTCAGAGGTCTTTTAACTCCATACCTTCTTGGAAAAAATTAGAAGGCAATACAAGGGATCTTAGAAAGGTTAACTGGTTGCGCAAGGATCCTAGTGGACAGGGCTAACACCAATCCCCAGTGTTCCCAAACCTTCCAGCTAAATCCTACCAAGAACATCCGAACACGGATTTCATCAACTAATACATCAGAGAGCAGGCAATGACATCCACTACACTGGTTAAATCAATTGAAAACCATATTCAGATACACATATAGGCAGAAAACATAAAGGCTGGGAGAGCAGCAACATAAGGTACCTATCAAGGGTAAATCTTATGTCAAACTTCTGATGCGAGCCTGAAGAAACGTAATGAAATGAAAGCAAGTCAATCACAAATAAATAGAAAGGAAAACATCACCAGCTGCTTTAGATCAGGATCCAAAGAAACATGCTTGTCATATTAAAAACAACACCAATCAGGTACATCATAGCCCATAGCTTGAACATTCAGTCTGAATACATCTAGTCTCAGTCCATCTTACAATATTACACAGAGAACTTGTCTCAAGAGGAAAATACTTGCGTTCCACTGATTTATCATTAAAAACCCTTACAATGTCTTCCCTCTGTGCTTTATAGCAATTGATGAATAGAAAATCGACTGAGAAGGTAGGTGAAAATTAAATGTATCATTAAACACAGAGTAGAGAAACAGGGCCGAGGCCCATTCTGTTTGAATACTGAGTTTTAAATGTTTGTCACCTCTATATGCAGGGATGATCTTCTACAGATTTTCCTTTACTCCAGACATGACTTTGCTGCATTTTGGTGGCCATACTTTTTTGTAATTGTGGGGAATAAACAAATGGTAAACAACTGCTGAGGAGTCTGTTCACATAAATATTCTGATTATTTTGAACTGCTGCTAGGGTGGGGATCCCTTCAGGGACATTGTGCGTCATAAAAGCTATATGGATGCCTCGTACTCGATGAAGAAAAACGTTCTGCTGACTAATAAACTCTGATGGTACCTTTTAATTATGCTCAGGATCCTTTGGATCGGTCCTTGGGGTCTTCAAACTACTGCTTTGCCTTCTAAACCTCTGATTAAAGGCTCAATATTGTCATTAACCCGCCTTAATCTTCCTTCTGCTATGTACTGAAACGCTTCGTCGCTCCATTTGCCTCTGACAGGGTAGCTCTGGTTTTAATGGCGCTGAAAGGTTTTCAATGTTCGAAATCTGCTTTTCCTTGACGAAAATCTTGCCAGCCGCTTTCTTTGACTATCCCGTGGCAGTACTAGCCCTTGGATTTAAATATGTCTGAACAGCTTGCTATGTAGAATCATGGCAGTCTTTCCCTTCAGGAACCCTGCAAAACAACCAACCCATGAGGAAAACCATGGATGTGAACGATGGATGAGGTGGACGGAGGTAATGGATGCATCTGGTGACATGGCGGAAGAAATTACAGAGGGAACAATGAAAAATTGCTCTGGTAGGTAATTGACGGAACACAGAATGAAAACGAATGAGAAAACATTAAAAAACACGAAAATAATCAAATATACACAATGGAATGGGAGAAGGTACGGATGGAACACGTGGGGTGACGTGGCAGGACCTGGGGACAGTGGAATGGTCAACAATGCATGGACAGATCTGGACCGTCGATCGAGCGGAGACCGACGGCTGGGAGCGACGGACGGAGGGTCAGCTGGTACGATGGACGGAGGTTAAACAATGCGTGGCTCGGATGGACGATAGCCGTTGGATGAAGGGCTTTGGATCAGACAGCTCTTAGCAATTCCGCTACCCGGCCACCAACCGAACATTAATGCGTGAAATGAGAGCTGGTTTGCCACCGTACCGAGGACACGCGACTAGCGCTGAATGGAATCGCTGGTCGCTCGGAGAAAACCACTTATGTGGATGAGTGGTACGGAAAAAACCACATGGTTTTGGAACAACGCAGGCGGGCGGGGACCACTTTTTCGGGCGAGCACTGCACCATCGGATCCGGTGTTTAACGGATGGCGGAGATTACCGAAAAATAAAATCGGCGGCAAACCTTTACAACCCAAAAATGTGATTTATCAAAGGTTTTTTATGATTTTTGGGCAGAAAAAGGATTGGAGGGGATAAACGCCCAACGGGTTTAGCGAGTGGTCCTGGCGCTGGGTCTCATGGGAGAGAAAAGTGTGGCGGTTAATGGAGAATGGGGCTAGGCTTAATATAAGGTTTAAAGTGGGTCCTTCAAGCCTTTCTGATGTAATTTTAGGCTATGGGAGAGCAACTATAGAAGGACCAAGGTGTATTTGAATGAAACAAAGGGTGTATGGAGAAACTGATGGGGATTTTGGAGGGTTTTAGTGGGGAAAAAATAGTGTTTGTAGTGATACGAGGGGCAATGTATGGCCTTTCTGGAAATGGGGCAGTAGATGGGATTTATACAAGGCAAAGCACTCAGAGACTTCAAGGAGAATGGTTTTTCAGGGAAAGGCATTCCTTGAAGGCTCCACAATCATTCAGCCCCCAGCTTGCTTGTCAAGAATTTCAAGGGGGGCTAACAAGCTGATCCATTATTTCAACTCACTCACACCTTTACCCTTGAAACGACTTCCTTCATTTTGATGATATCCTACCCAACCAAAAACAAAAAAACCCTTGTGCTTCATAACTAGCCTAATATGATATCATAAGCCTTAAAGATAATATCTTTTGAAAACACTTAAATAGAGAGTTCCCTCTCTAAATCTAGGAGGGATAGATCCTAGGATTCCAAAGTGGTTCTGATGTAGGCCCTGCAATGTTTGTTCTTGCCAATCTTGCAAACTACGGGAGCTCTAACATAGTGGCGACCATAATGGGGAATAATATTGAGTATTAGATAACTTCACAACTCAAAAAACCCTATTTCTAAATGAGACAAGTGTCACCAAGACTGGTTATTATTGATTGTTGATGGTGAACAAAAACCAAACCTTGAAAACAAGTAAAAATCCTTCACCTAGTGAATCCATTGGTATTCAGTAGGCTTGCTGATCCCATTGGTTTTTCCTAAGACTCCACTGGGAGATTCTTTTATCCTTCAAACATCATTCAAACCTGGTTAAGAAGACTTTGAGGATTGAGTTTTCTTTGAAAAAGATTAGTTAGCCTTTAAAATACTGTCATATTTCGCTGAAATTTTCTCATCATTAGGTCTAAAAACACCACATAGTGGCTTCTAGAAGAATTCATTCTAGAGCCTATCCAAACCCAAATCCTCCTGAGATAGTTGATAATCCAGAAATTATCCTTAGGAAATCTCCTAAATGCAAGACTTCAGCTATTGTTAGACCAATTCATAGAGCTAATTCTGTCCCTGAAAATCTCACAGCTCTGCAAGATACACAAGTTGACTTACCATTCATAAGAAACCCATTCAGAACTAAGTTACTTAGTGATATAGATCAGTTAGACTTTGAGCCTCCACACTTACCCCAACATAGTGGTGAACATATTGATAGTAGAGAAACTGCCCCACCTGATCTGCATTTCATTCATAACTTTGGTTTCTCTCATCCTAGATCTGTTCAATAGTCTCTTGCTGGTCCAAGTACTTCCATTATGCATACACCCACTGTTCAAACTGCTCCATTCCATCCTCCCCCTCATTTCATAAACCCCCCACTTGTAAACCCCCAATTTTTTCCACAACCTCCTATCATGCAACATGGTATGCTCCTCTAGTCCTTCCTTTACCTTTAGTCAATTTCCCACAGGACTATCAGTCCAAGATTCCATTATATGATGCTATTAGTTATACTACTACTTTAGAACATGTGGACAAGATGAATGACTATTTTGATAGAAGTGAGATAGTTGATGAAACTGTTAAACTCAGATTGTTTGCTCAAATTCTAGGGGGAGAAGCAAGAAAATGGTTCAAAAAATTAACCCCTAATAGTATTAATGACCTCCAATATTTCCATAAAACATTCATAAACAAATGGGAAAATAGGGAAAAACCTTTCCAAATACTTTCAGATTAGAACAACCTGAAGAGAAACATTGGGGAAAGTGTTCAAAATTATTGCACTAGATTCAATAGTGTTTATAACGCACTACCCCCAGATTTGAAACCTCCACAAGGCTCATATTTGGCCTAATTAACTAAAGGATTTGATCTCGAAATGGCCTATCAGCTAAGAGAAAGGGATCCCTTAACTTTAGAAGACATGCAGAAGGGAGCTCTTAGTGTGGAAGCAATTCTAATGGAGAAAAGAGCTAGGATGAGGAGCGAAAGGAAAGTATCATTTAGGGATGAAGCTGCACCTTCCACATATAGCTCAAAAATGGAAAGGATGATGGAGGAGATGATGAAGAGGATGAGCATATATGATGTTAGCCACCTATAATATTTTGTTATACCAAAAGGTGGCTAAGATCTTTTTTGAGCCTCCAAGGAACAAATTTTATCACTAAAAATTGT
>CM076575.1:1173734102-1173809846 GCA_034641835.2 Pinus albicaulis | reverse complement strand
GCTCTTGAAGTCTCTTTTAGGCCTCATGCCTCTGTCCAAAATCTTCATTACTTTTCCTATTAATTCTACTGATTTCCTGTAAGAAACTGCTGCAAAGCCATCCCTTTTCCTTTTCTCCCACTAAAAAATTAACCTTCTTTTCCTTTCCCTTTTTCCATATTTTTCCTCTATTATTCATCTTTTCCTTTCTTCCCTTCGTAAATCACCCTTCCCATGGTTAAAAACTCACTTTTTAACCCTTTCGGCACCCTTTGTTTCCATTTAAAAACCGTGAAAAAATCATAAAAATACAAAGTCTTTTTATGGACCTAAGCCCCTCGGGCTAAGCCCTAAACCACTTCCCCAATGCGCCCTCATCATAAGTCCCAAGTGCTAATCGCAGCCCTTCGTGCAAAATCGCATCGCAATGTTTCACCCTCTTGCGATTACCTTCGATTCATTCCCCGCCGTCGATCTGGTCCTCAGATCAACGGCCAGCGCTAAATCGCAAAGGACTCAATCGCAAAGTTCAATCGCATCCCCTTTTTGTGCCACCCCCGATTGAGACCCTCCGATTAGATCTGGACCGTCCACGTGTCCAGATCGGACGGTCCAAAACTGCTCCTCCTTATTCTTCTCCCGCTATCCTTTTTGCCTTTCTATGCAGATCTCCATCGTTGGTTGTCTTCATCCAACGGTTACGCTCCTCCACCGCCATCTGAAGCAGTTTAAACCCAAAAAACGCAGGATTTCTTAATTGTTTTGTGTTTTGTTGTAGGTGATTTCAATGGTTCTCTGTGTATTATAAAGAAATGTCGGAGGCGGGAATGACGATTCCTGCGCCCACGATCTACCAAAGGGAACCATTTGCAGGTTTTGATTCGAATTTTAATCAATGTTTCATGAGCATTGATAGCACACGAAGGCTTGCGCGGCCTCTGCACATCAATTCAAAAACAGTTAAAGAGTATCAGTTTGAAGACAGAGCACAGCAGATAAAGATTGAAGACGGTTTTTTGGGGATTACGGCTAAGACCGTTATCAAAAGCCTAATCCCCAATCTAAAACACAGTTTAAAAGAAAATCATAAATGTTTTGATGACAGAAAGGTTTCCACCGCTTCAACTGAGGAAAATTGATTCCTCAGCTACTACAAAGAGCCACCTGTTGCCTCAAACCTTTCAAACAGAGGCCGAAGTTATTGCTTAAAGAAATATCTACCTTCAGCGCAGTCAGGGAGTTAATTCCGCCACAGGAAACTGATGCAACAACTGTCTGCGGAGTTATTTCACACAGCATATGAGCCTCAAAATCAAATAAAACTCACTTCGAGTTTTAAATCACAAATATAAAAGTTAATGCAGCACTTCCACCTGTAATTTCTCCAATCGATGCCTCTCAAAGGGCCGAGAAGTATTCACTCTGCATTAACTGTCCTTGAGATATTTTGTTAAAATCTCACCTCCTCATCTTCCTATAATTACTTCTACAGAAGATGATAAATTGTTGGTTGCAGAACTTTGAAATACACTTGAGCTTGAGACTTCTTTTTGTACATAGTATTCACTGGCCCTTGAAGCTCTGTTTGTGCTAGAGTAGTTAGGTTGAATAGTGAAGATGATTGCTGAACTAAAACATTGGACTTGAAGTTTGTAGCTGGTTTGACATCAATATAAAAACTGTTTCATGGGATCCTGATCTATATTGACGGTGATGTTATTCTCATTTGTAACTTGTTGTTTTATTTCTGTTTTCATGTTGTTTCATTCTCCACTGTAAAGAACAGTTTAAACAGGGTTAGGACCTGCTGTATATCAATAACCTTCTCTGGCCGAGAAATCTTTATTTGAATGTTTTCTTCCAATCTGTGTTATTCAGGAATGACTTAATTCAGTTTAGGCATGAGAATGCTGGCGTTCCCTCATTTTATCGTCCTAGCTGAATATTATTTCTGAACGTTACTTTCAGTATATGTTATGTGATGATGAACCGAAGGAAGATATGGTTAGCCCTGGTCCCAGACTTGTCTGCATAACTAACAGATTGTTTCCCTTGGAATGTGTTAAAAGCTGGCTAGTTTAGAAGCACTTGCTAGATCTTAGACCATTCTGTGTTATCGTTGTGTTTCCCCTTGTTTTGTATATTTTCTATTGGAAGTGTGTCAAAGGCTAGTTGGTTTAAAAGTACTTACCAGATCCTAGTCTGCTTTCGTGTCCTTCTTAAAGTGTTTGTTAAAGGCTGACTGGTTTAAAAGTACTTATCAGATCCTAGGCTGCTCTTCGTTCTGCATCTGTTTAATTCCCCTTCTTGATGTATCACTCCATTCCATAAATCAAAATTTAAAGAGATCCTTAGACATAGATGACTAGCCCCTTGGATCACACTTGATGTTGTTGTTCAATTAAAGCCCAGATATGACTCCATAGCCTAATGGACTAAAAACCAGCGTTATATCTATCTATCTGCCAAAACTGTTCTATTTGCTTGCAACTTCTCACTTTTGAAACCTTGCACTTAGGACTTTCCCCTCAAGTAACATTTTATGCTCAACCATCCAAAACAAAACAAAACCCTTGGCCTTCATAACTAGCCTAATATCATTACCTTAATCTTTTCAAAGACAATATCCATCGTTGCACATATTGGAGAGATCCCTCTCCGGATTCAGGAGGGTTAGATCCTAGAATCCCAAAGTTTGGTTGAAATGATGTTAACTCTGTGATTGGACTCTCCCAATCTTGCTAATAAATTACAGAGACCTAACATTTCTGGCGACCATACTGGGGACACATCGAACCCAGAATCTTCATAACATTTTGAGAGTCAAAAGCAGCCTTTTCAAGCACTACCAAGAAATGGTAATTAAGATGAAACTCAATTGAATCAGTGACAAACTAGGTCAGCCCTAGGATTCTTTCGAGTTTTTATCTAACCTTGGAAAATCAGCTAGCTTAGCCATAAGGATAGACTGTCTTTGTTTCATAACCGTAGCTAAGTTTTGAGGCAAAGTTAGGATATTCTTCCGAACCACAAATAAAAGCAATTTAGAAAATACCAAAAACATTTCAAATTGGTAGTAAAACACTAGTTTTGATATCTTTTGTACGTCTTTGATGTGTTTTACTTTATACTCTTAGACAGAGTCTGGAAAGGGCCAGGTAGCCTCCGGGTCTCATCCTCTTTTGGGGGTGACATATCTGGTGAATGCCCTCCCAGTCAACCTCTGGTTAGAGTTTGTTGTGTTTTGAGATATCCTTGAAAGGAATGTTTCACAAACACTGTGGTGGACAGTGTACCCCTTTGAAAAAACTCTGAACTTTCCACCTGGCGACTCCACAATCCTGAACAGACCTTAAGACTCCACTGGGAAGAACCTTTATCATTATAAAATCGTTCAAACTCAGTTAGAAGTCTGTGGGATTTGAAATCGTAAAAACAGATTGGTGAACCTCTCTAAGATTGTCATATCTGGTTGAACTTCTCTTGTTTTAGGTCTAAACAACATAGCATAGTGGCTTCTAAAAAGATTCACACTAGAGCCCATCCAGACCCTAAACCACCTGGGATAGTTGATAATCCAGAAAGTATCCTTTGGAAGTCTCCTAAGGTTAAATTATTAACTGTTTTCAGATCACCCTTGAGAGCTAATTCAGTCCCCGAAAATCTTTCAGCTCTGCAACAATCACAAACTGACTTAGTGAACCCATTTAGGACTAGGTCATTTGATGATATAATCCACTTAGACTTTGAATCTTCACTTTCATCTCCTGAAACAAGTGAACATTCTGGTAGCAGGGAAACAACACCTCTTGATTTACATTTCCTTCACAATTTAGGTGTCTCTCATCCAAGATCATCTCAACAGTCTACTCCTGGTCCATCCACTTCTACTCACCCTACATCCACTGTTCAAACCACTTCACCTCAGCCCACTTTCCCTTCTGTAAATCCACCTCTACCTCCTGCCATGGCAACATGGTATGCTCCCTTAGTCCTTCCTATACCATTAGTCAATCTTCCACAGGACTATCAGTCCAAAATTCCATTATATGATGCTAGTAATACCATAACAGCGTCTCAACATGTGGACAAGATGAATGACTACTTTGACATAAATGAAATTGATAATGACTCTGTCAAGTTGAGACTATTTGCTCAAAGTTTTGGGGGGGAAGTAAGAAAATGGTTTAAAGGTTTAACCCCCCATAGTATTAACGATTTCCAAGCCTTCCATCAAGCATTCTTAAACAAATGGGAAGTGAGGAAGAATCCTCTCCAAGTCCTTGCTGACTATAACAATCTCCATAGGAACCCTGGGGAAAGTGTACAATCTTATTGTACCAGATTTAACAGCGTCTATAATTCACTTTCCCCTGAACTAAAACCTCCTCAGGGCTCAGCTTTAAACAAATTTCCTGAAGGGTTTGATCCGGACATGACATATTCACTTAGAGAAAGAGTCTTTGCAACTCTTGAAGACATGCAAAGGGGTGCTCTTTTTGTGGAAGTAAACTTGATGGAGAAAAGAGCAAGAATGAAGAGCGAGAAGAGAGTATCTTTTAGAGAGGAATCCACCCCTTCCACTTCAAGCTCAAAGATGGAGAGAATGATGGAAGAAATGATGAAAGAGATGAGCATAATTAAGAGAGCACAAGCAAATCAAAATCAAACCGCTCCTCAAAATAGAAACCAGAATCAGAATGTTAGAAGGAACCAACCTCCAAACAGACCCAGGGAAGATGATCAACAGATCACTCCTCCCTTTCATCAAAACTATGTAAGTGAGGTTGACCAAACAGAAGACATAGCAGAGGAAGAGGATATCAACATGTTTGGGGAAGAGGATGATGACTTTGAGGTTCATTATGATAATAAACAAGGTCTTTACACACCTTACGACGACAAAAGAAATGATAATGAAAATTATTATCGGGACATGGAAAATGTCGTCATAGAACCTCAAAGAGAATATGACCTTAGAAGCAAGACTAGTCAACAAGCCCCCAACACCAAAACCTCTGACAAATCCTCTCAAAGCAGCACCGCAGCTAAACCCAAAAAAGCCAAACAAAAAGACAAAACAGTGGCTGTTAATTCTGATAAGGATAAGGAGAAAAACACTCAAAATTCTGAAAAACAGAGTGAAGACATCAGCAGTACTAACACTTCAGCTAGTACTCTTTCTACAACAGTTGTGTCAAGTAAAACAAATCAGCAAGCTTTAATTGTTGATAGAGTGACAGCTAATAAGGTTGAAACAAGTGCTTCAAAGAATCAAACCCTTTCAGCCTTGAACAGGAAATCTTAAAGATCAAAATCTCTGTTCCATTAACTGAGTTAGCTGCCCAACATGTATATAGGAACCAAATTTTGAAGGTTTTAAATATAGAGGAAAATGGAGATACAGTTAATCTTAGTGACGACCTACCAGAGTTGATTTTTGGCCCTAAGATTGAAGGGAAGTTTCAAGAAGGACCAGTTCCTCCCTTTTATGTGAGTTTGAACATTCATGACAAAATTCTACACAATGCTATGCATGATTCCGGGGCTTCTCATAATTTAATGCCTAAAGCTGTGATGGAGAGCCTTGGCTTAGAAATTACCAGACCCTACAAAGACCTATACTCCTTTGACTCAAACAGAGTAAAATGTATAGGATTGATCAAAGACCTCTGTGTTAACCTAGCCCAGATTCCAGCCAAATGTTTACTCATGGACATTGTCGTGGCCGATGTTCCCCCAAAGTATGGAATGCTTTTATCAAGATCTTGGGGAGCTAAGTTATAGGGGACTATGCAGATGGACATGACATATGCGACCATCCCGGTTTTCAATCAGACCAGAAGACTTTACAGGGAGTCTCATATGCAATACACGGTTACAAGTCAAGACATACCACGAAACTCTCCTATATATTCTGTCAATACAGACCTTGATTCTTTTATCATGTTTAACAATGAAACTCCTAGTGAGCAAGTCACTTTAACAAAATTAAAGGCCGACAGGGAAGAAGAGTATAATAACGCAGAAGTGTCCAAACAGTTTGCCACATGTGAAAACATTAGTAAACAAAGCATAGGTCTTGATTTGCCGGTTATGAGCCCATTGTTGTTAGGACTTAACAACCCAGAAAATACCCCTAACATTTCCGACAACATCCCTCAATCTATTGAAGAATTTGAGGAGTCAAAACAAATTCAATTGGGTGCTGCTAATCATGAACAGTCAGAAGGCACCATAGTTAAAAAGGACAATCGCCAAACAGATGAAACCAAAGACAGTCCTTTATGGAGTATGTATTTTGATAGGTCATGCACTAGAAATATTGCTGGTGCAGGGGTTTGGATCATTAACACTGAAAACAACCACACAGAATGCATCTCATGCAAATTAAACTTTCAGTGTTCCAAAAACATATCAGAATATGAATCCCTTCTCTTAGGCTTGCATCTCTTGAAGAAATTAGGAGCCAGAAGAATTAATGTGTACGGGGATTCTGAGTTAATCATTAGGCAAGTCAATGGGGAATATAATGCGAATCATCCCAGACTTAGAGCCTATCAAAATGATGTCATGGATCTGTTGACAACATTTGAGGAGTCAAACCTGAGTTTCATCCCAAGGAAAAATAACATTATGGCCCACAATTTAGCATTTGCGGCCAGAACATGTCTAACGCCATATGAGACTGGAGACAACACAACTCCGATAAAATTTAGACTGGCAGTGCCTGATAACGAAAAATATTGGCAAGTGTTTGACAATGACAAACAAATAGAAGACTTCATGCAATTCAGAAATGAGTTCGAACTGCACAGTTCAGATTCAGATTATGATACAGACTGCAGTGAAGAAAACTTTCTTGGTGAAGAAGAATTGTCTCCTCAACCTGGCAATATTAACCTATTGTCTAACGAACTTAGGAACAAAACAGAATTAAGTGCAGAGTTAGAAATGGAAGAATTACAAACTCTGCAGTCTAAATATGAAAATTTGCTGAGTGGTCTAACGCCTTTAGAGGAGTTGTTCGATTTTAACGATGTGGCCAATAAACCAAAGCTGGAACCTGTAGATACTGAAGTAGAGGAGTGCAATATAGGCAGTGAGGAAAAACCGAAAATGTTCAAACTGTCCAAAACTTTGCCAGCTCACATTAAACTCAAATACATAGAGCTGTTCCAAGAATTTTCTGATGATTTTGCTTGGAGTTACGAAGATCTCAAATCCTATGACACTGAAATAATACAGCATAAAATCCCTCTTAAAGAAAACCAAAAACCATTTAAACAGAAACTGCGCAGAATAAAACCTGTCCAGTTGCCATTGGTTCAGAAGGAGATCATGAAAATGTATGATGCTGGCATTATTGTCCCTATTAGATATTCTGAGTGGGTATCTAATCTGGTGTCCGTTAGGAAGAAGACTGGAGAAATCAGGCTTTGTATAGACTTTAGAGACTTAAACAAAGCTTCGTTAAAAGACAACTACCCTTTACCAAAAATGGATCACATTTTACAAAAGGTGGTGGGGTCTAAAAGGATTTCGTTGCTTGATGGCTATTCAGGGTATAATCAAATTTTAGTTCACCCTGCTGATCAATTAAAGACAGCTTTCACTACTCCATGGGGCACTTTCATGTATGTGAAGATGCATTTTGGTCTAATGAACGCTGGAGCAACCTTTCAGAGAGCCATGGACATAGCATTCTCGGAAGAATTGGGCTTCTTCATCATTATCTATCTAGATGATGTCACTGTGTTTTCAAAAACAGATGAAGAACATTTAGAACATTTGAGAAAAGTTTTCGAGAAGTGCAAAAGGTTTGGAATATCTTTAAACCCTAAGAAGACACTATTTGGTCTCCAAGAAGGTAAGCTTCTTGGACACATTATTTCAGAAAAGGGTATAAAGATAGATCCAAAGAGGATTGAGGCTATATTGCAAATCTCTCATCCTCGAAGTATCAAAGAGTTGCAGTCTTTCATTGGAAAGATTAAATTTTTGAGAAGGTTCATCCCTAACTTGGCAGAGCTCCTTAGAAATATCACAAACATGTTGAAGAAGGAGCAAGGGATAAAATGGACCTTGGAAGCAAAGACATCCTTTGAGTTGGTGAAACAAGCATTAACCAAAACACCGGTTCTCATAAGCCCTGATTTTTCGAAAGATTTTTATATCTTCTCATTTGCATCAGAACATACCATTGCTGCTGTCCTTTTACAGAAAAATCCACAAGGACAAGAGAAGCCTATTGCATTCTTTAGCAAGGCATTGAGGGATGCCCCTTTGAAGTATAATATTATGGAAAAGCAAGCTTTTTCTTTGGTTAAAGCATTGAAAGACTTCAGAGTATACATCCTTCACTCACACATCATTGCCTTTGTCCCAAATTCAGTTGTAAAAGACATTCTAACACAAGATCCAGATGGTAAGAGAGGTAAGTGGATTGCTGTTATTCTTGAATATGATTTAGGGATAAAACCCACTAAGCTCATCAAAGGCCAAGGTCTAGCTAGACTAATGGCTGAATCCAATTTTGAAGTTCTTGATATTAATGTGATTAATGCTTTGGACAGCCAAGAAGAATTCTCAACTCCCATTATTGAAAACCATTTTCTGAATTCTCCTTGGTATGCTGATATTGTTTATGTTTTTCTTAATTTAAACACGCCTCCTGGTTTATCGAAAACGAAGGCAAGGTTCTTAAAAATGAAAGAAGTAAACTATTGCATTATAGATAGGTGTCTTTATTGGAAAAATGCTAGTGGTATATTGCTTAAATGTTTGCCTGAGTTTGATGCAGAGAAGATTAAGCAGGAATTTCATGAAGGAGAGTGTGGAGGCCATTTGTACTGGAAGTCAACAGCCAACAAAATTTTGAGGGCTGGTTTCTTTTGGCCCACCCTTTTTCCTGATGTTCACAAAATGACAACTACTTGCCATAAATGCCAATTGTTCGAGGGCAAGAGAAAATTATTACCCCTTCCTCTGCATCCAATCACTGTTGAAGCTCCTTTTCAACAGTGGGGACTTGACTTCATAGGTGAAATCCATCCCTCATCTTCTGCCCAGCATAGATGGATCCTTACTGCCACAAACTATTTCACTAAATGGATAGAAGCCATTCCTTGTAGGCAAGCCAATGATTCAGTTATTATAAAGTTCATAGAAACCAATATCCTTTCCAGATTTGGCTGCCCTACCAAGATCATCACGGATAATGCAACAGCATTTAGAAGCAAGAAAATGGTTTACTTCTGTCATAAATACCAGATAACACTAGGGCACTCCACAGCCTATTACCCTCAAGGTAATGGACTTGCAGAGTCCTCCAACAAAAGCTTAGTGAACATAATGAAGAAACTGTTGGAAGACAATAAGAAGTCTTGGCACACGAAGATGATCCATGCACTGTGGGCTGACAGATTAACATTGAAAAAATCTATTGGTATGTCACCCTTCCAGCTTGTATATGGTACAGATGCAATTTTTCCTAACAGCCTTGGTGTACCAGTTATGAAGTTAATTCAAGAGTTGCAGACTGAAGATAATGACATGATCAGAAGAATAAATTAGACCATTCATCTTCAGCAAATCAGAGAGGAAGTGTACAACAAAACATTGCAGAAACAGGATAGCATTAAGAAGCTTTTTGACAGAAGAACAAAGGCCAACAATTTCAAGATTGGGGACAAAGTGTTAAAGTGGGATTCAAAGAGAGAAGATAAGGGAAAGCATGGTAAATTTGACAATCTATGGCTTGGCCCTTACTCTATTCATTCAGTTGCTGGAAACAATGCATTCTTCTTACAAGAGCTGGATGGAACGGATTTGTTTGGGGGTTCAGTCAATGGCAGGATACTCAAGCATTACTTATCTTGATTCATGATATGTTTTTTAGCCTTATTTTTTCTTTTTTCCATTGTAAACATTTCATCCATCATTGCATTCAAAGTTATGAAAAATCAAAAAATACAAAAACAAACAAAGAAAGAAAAGAGGGCAGAAATGAAAAACAAGAAAGGCACAGCCTCATGCCAAAAAGAGAAATAAATCTGAAAGTGTGCAAGCTTAAATGCCACTCCTGCAAAACACACTTCTAGTTAGTCAAACTGTTTAATCTTGACTAATTAGCTTTCAATTTTCTGCTGATAAGGTAGTGAATTTGATTTGCCAAACTGTTTAATCGTGGCTTATCAGTAGATAGATTAGGATAGAAATTAAAGGTTCAAATATGTTCAAAATCTGAACCAAAGTTTCCAAAGAGAGATGACTCAAAACTGTTTTATTTTTCTGAGTCATAAAAGAGAAAAAATGGTTCTTATTTGCCCAAAATCTGAATCAGATATCAAGAAAGAGACAACTCAAAACAAAATTAAAAACAGAGCTGTAAAGAAAAAGAAGGCCATAATGAGAAACTTTCAGATCTTAAGCCTTCCATTTTGATTTAATTTTCTGCAAATAATAATCTATGAGCAGCTTGTTTTTATGCCATAGATCATAGCAAGTCGAACAGCTCAATCTTGACTTGACTATTTTTAAATTTCTGTTGTAGAATTTAGAGAATGAAAGTTTATTGGACTGTTTAATCCCAACAAACAGTAGACTAGGTAGAGAAATGTCTGAGCTCAACTGTTTAATCTGAGTTCAGGGAGAAATAAGGATTAGAAATAGATTAGATTTCATGCTTTCAAAAGAATAAAATGTTGTAAGAGAGTTTGCCAATCCAAGTGCACTCTAAGAAGAAAAAATGTTAGATCAGTAGGATTGGGTAGGTAGAAAGCTTGTAGATCAAAATCCATTATTTTTATGGCTGCTGAATATGCTTTCAGAACCAGATCATCCAGCAAAGGAAGGACAGCCCAATGGATCAGGCACAAGTCAGCGTCCCAGAAAAATCAAGTCTGAATTCTTGATGCCTTCAAGAAGGCACCATCCCCAAGTGGAGCCACTGTTAGCCACCTATAATATTTTGTTATACCAAAAGGTGGCTAAGATCTTTTTGAGCCTCCAAGGAACAAATTTTATCACTAAAAATTGTTGGCTCTTGAAGACTCCTTGTAGGCCTCATGCCTCTGTCCAAAATCCTCATTGCTGTTCTCATCTCATACTCTGAAATTTCTGCTGAAATACAAAGAAGAAACTGCTGCAAAGCCATCCCTTTTCCCTTTCTCCCACTCGAAATTAACCTTCTTTTCCTTTCCCTTTTTTCCCATATTTTTCCTCTATTATTCATCTTTTCCTTTCTTCCATTCATAAATCACCTTTTCCCACGGTTAAAAACTCACTTTTTTAACCCTTTCGGCACCCTTTGTTTCCTTTAAAAAACCGTGAAAAATCATAAAAATACAAGTCTTTTTTTAGACTTAAGCCCCTTGGGCTAAGGTCTAAACCACTTCCCCAATGCGCCCTCATCATAAGTCCCAAGCGCTAATCGCAGCCCTCCGCGCAAAATCGCATCGCAATGTTTCACCCCCTTGCGATTCCCTCTGATTCATTCCCCGCCGTCGATCTGGTCCTCAGATCAACGGCCAGCGCTCAATCGCAAAGGACTCAATCGCAAAGTTCAATCGCATCCCCTTTTGTGCCACCCCCGATTGAGACCCTCCGATTAGATCTGGACCGTCCACGTGTCCAGATCGGACGGTCCAAAACTTCTCCTCCTTATTCTTCTCCCGCTATCCTTTTTGCCTTTCTATGCAGATCTCCACCGTTGGTTGTCTTCATCCAACGGCTACGCTCCTCCACCGCCATCTGAAGCAGTTTAAACCCAAAAAACGCAGGATTTCTTAATTGTTTTGTGTTTTGTTGCAGGTGATTTCAATGGTTCTCTGTGTATTATAAAGAAACGTCGGAGGCAGGAATGACGATTCCTGCGCCCACGATCTACCATAGGGAACCATTTGCAGGTTTTGATTCGAAGTTTAATCAATGTTTCATGAGCATTGATACCACACGAAGGCTTGCGCGGCCTCTGCACATCAATTCAAAAACAGTTAAAGAGTATCAGTTTGAAGACAGAGCACAACAGATAAAGATTGAAGGTGATTTTTTGGGGATTACGGCTAAGACTGTTATCAAAAGCCTAATCCCCAATCTAAAACATAGTTTAAAAATAAAATCATAAATGTTTTGATGTCAAAAAGGTTTCCACCGCTTCAATTGAGGCAAATTGATTCCTCAGCTACTATAAAGAGCCACCTGTTGCCTCAAACCTTTCAAACAGAGGCCGAAGTTATTGCTTAAAGAAATATCTACCTTCAGCGCAGCCAGGGAGTTAATTCCGCCACAGGAAACTGATGCAACAACTGTCTGCGGAGTTATTTCACACAACATATGAGCCTCAAAGTCAAATAAAACTCACTTCGAGTTTTAAATCACAAATATAAAAGTTAATGCAGCACTTCCACCTGTAATTTCTCCAATCGATGCCTCTCAAAGGGCCAAGAAGTCTTCACTCTGCATTAACTGTCCTTGAGATATTTTGTTAAAATCTCACCTCCTCATCTTCCTATAAGTACTTCTACAGAAGATGAGAAATTGTTGGTTGCAAAACTTTGAAATACACTTGAGCTCGAGACTTCTATTTGTACATAGTGTTCACTGGCCCTTGAAGCTCTGTTTGTGCTAGAGTAGTTAGGTTGAATAGTGAAGATGATTGCTGAACTGAAACATTGGACTTGAAGTTTGTAGCTGGTTTGACATCAATATAAAAGTTGTTTCATGGGATCCTGATCTATATTGACGGTGATGTTATTCTCATTTGTAACTTGTTGTTTTATTTTTGTTTTCATGTTGTTTCATTCTCCACTGTAAAGAACAGTTTAAACAGGGTTAGGACCTGCTGTATATCAGTAACCTTCTCTGGCTGAGAAATCTTTATTTGAATGTTTTCTTCCAATCTGTGTTATTCAGGAATGACTTAATTCAGTTTAGGCATGAGAATGCCGGCGTTCCCTCATTTTATCGTCCTAGCTGAATATTATTTCTGAACGTTACTTTCAGTATATGTTATGTGATGATGAACTGAAGGAAGATATGGTTAGCCCTCGTCCCAGACTTGTCTGCATAACTAACAGATTGTTTCCCTTGGAATGTGTTAAAAGCTGGCTAGTTTAGAAGCACTTGCTAGATCTTAGACCATTCTGTGTTATCTTTGTGTTTCCCCTTGTTTTTTATGTTTTCTATTGGAAGTGTGTCAAAGGCTGGTTGGTTTAAAAGTAATTACCATATCCTAGTCTGCTTTCGTGTCCTTCTTAAAGTGTTTGTCAAAGGCTGACTGGTTTAAAAGTACTTATCAGATCCTAGGCTGCTCTTCGTTCTGCATCTGTTTAATTCCCCTTCTTGATGTATCACTCCATTTCATAAATCAAAATTTAAAGAGATCCTTAGACACAGATGACTAGCCCCTTGGATCACACTTGATGTTGTTGTTCAATTAAAGCCCAGATATGACTCCATAGCCCAATGGACTAAAAACCAGCGTTATATCTATCTATCTGCCAAAATTGTTCTATTTGCTTGCAACTTCTCACTTTTGAAACCTTACACTCAGGACTTTCCCCTCAAGTAGCATTTTATGCTCAACCATCCAAAAAACAAAACCCTTGGCCTTCATAACTAGCCTAATATCATTACCTTAAGCTTTTCAAAGACAATATCCATCTTTGCACATATTGGAGAGATCCCTCTCCGGATTCAGGAGGGCTAGATCCTAGAATCCCAAAGTTTGGTTGAAATGATGTTAACTCTGTGATTGGACTCTCCCAATCTTGCTAATAAATTACAAAGACCTAACATATGAGAGAGCACAATCTAGATAAAATCAACCAACTCCTCAAAATAGAAACCAATCCAAAACCAAAATCAGAACTTTAGGAGGAATCAACCTAAAAAGAGAAAAAGAGATGATGATCAATAGATCAGACCTCCTTTCCAAGAAAATTATGTTAATGAGATGGAGAAACAATTGAAAAAATAGAGGATGATAACATAAACATGTTGGGAGTAAGCAATGAGGATTCTGATTTCCTCCATGAAAGAAAACAAGGCCTATATACACCCTATGATGATAAAAGACTAGAATCTGAATACTATGAACAAGACTTGGAAAATGCCATCATAGGATCACCAAAACAATATGACCTAAGAAGTAAAAGCAACCCAGAAACTCCCAAAAAGAAAACCTCTGATAATTCTGTCAAAAACAACCCTGTAAATACTTTCAAAAAGACAACAGAAAAATAAAAAAAACAGTGGCTGAAAGTTCTGATCCAAACAAGGGAAAAAACACCCAAATCAATGAAAAACAGAGTGGTGACCCTAGCAGCACTAGAATTTCAGCCGATGCCCCTAAAAAAGCCATTTTGAATGCTATAAATAGTAGAAATAAGAAAGTTGATTTTGCTGATGAATCAATGACTAAGAAGGTTGAATCAAACATTTTGAAAAATCAGATTCCCTTTAGCATACAGAGTGAAATTGCAAAAATAAAAATCTCTGTCCCACTCACTGAGTTAGTCACTGAAAATGTATATAGATGTAAAGTTTTGAAAGCTTTGAACATGGAAGATATTCATGATACTGTTAACTTGAATGATGATACACTAGAGTTTTTATTTGGTCGTAAGATTGAAGGAAAATTTCAAGAAGAAACTACCCCTCCATTCTACATCAGTCTGAATATCCATGATAATATTTTGCACAATGCCATGCTTGATTCAGGAGCATCACATAACCTCATGCCCAAAGTAATAATGTAAATATTAGGCCTTGAGGTAACTAGACCTTATAAAGATTTATATTCCTTTCATTCAAGCAGAGTGAGATGCCCAGGCCTTATAAAATATCTGTATGTTAACTTAGCTCAAATCCCAGCCAAAAGATTAGTGATGGACATTTTAGTGGCTGATATACCCCCCAAATATGGCATGCTTCTTTCAAGATCATGGGGTGCTAAGTTGCAAGGTACTATGTAAATGGATATGACTTATGCCACCATCCATGTCTTCAGTCAACCTAGAAGACTCTATAGGGAAACACACATGAAATACATGGTGAGTAACCAAGAAAGACCAGAAAACTCTCCTCTCTATTCTATACATACTAACCTTGAATCATTCATTCTTTATAATGATGAGATTCCTAATGAGCAAGAGTTAGTCAGTGAAATATCACCCAATATAGTGGTCACTCCACATCAAAACATAGTGGCAACCATAGAGGAAAAGGAGAGAAAGGAAAAATCATTAGATCAATTTACAAACTCAGAAATTCACTGCAAACAAATTAAAGGTCTTGAGGTCCAAAAAAGTCATAAATATAGTGCATATCATGAAAATCAAAGAAAAAATCCTCAAAACATCAAAAATATTGAGGAAAAAAACAAAATTCAACATAGTGCAGACCTACAGGAACAACACAATCACAGATTAGGCAAACAAAACAAAGGGGACAACAATGAAATAAGTGACAAATCTGAAAACATTCCTCTTTGGAGTATGAGTTTTGATGGGTCTTTCTCTAAAAGTGGTGCAGGAGTAGGCATATGGGTGCACAACACTGAAAACAATCTTGCTAAGGGTCATTATTATAGATTAAACTTCCAATGCACAAATAACATAGCAGGGTATGAAGATCTCCTTTTAGGCCTGCATTTATTGAAAAAATTAGGGGCCAAGAGGATAATAGTTCATGGAGATTCAGAATTGATAATTAGGCAAGTAAATGGAGAGTACACTGCTAAACATCCTAGACTTAAAACCTATAGAGATGATGCCATGGACTTGTTAAAAGAATTTGCTGAATTCCAACTTAGCTTTGTCCCAAGGAACCAAAAAATTCTTGCCAATGGACTAGCCTTTGCTGCTAGTACTTGTCTAAGACTTATGAAAGAAAAAAATACACCATCCAAGTCAAATATAGACCAGCTGTTCCAGATAATGAAAAATACTGGCAAGTGTTTGAAGGAGATAAACAAATAGAAGACTTCCTACAATCCAGAAATGAATTTGAGGTGCAGAACTAAGATTTAGAGTATGATGAAGACTGTCCTACTGAAGAAAATCCACTTTTTGAAGAAGAAAAGTCTGCGGAGATTGCTAATATAAATCTGTTATTCAAAGAACCCAAACATACAAGAGAAAATAACACATATTTAGAAAATGAAGACTTAGGAGTTCTACAATCTAGAGATCAAATCTTGCCAAAAGGACTGGTCCCATTAGAAGAATTGTTTGAATTGAATGATGTTTCCAAAAAGCCAAAACTGGAACCTATTGAAGCTAAATTGGAAGAATGCAACATAGGCAGTGAACATAAGCGTAAAATGATAAAGATGTCTAAAACATTTCCAGATCACATTAAACTAAAATACATTGAGATTTTTAGAGAATTTTCTGATGTATTTGCATGGAGTTATGAAGATTTGAAATCGTATGATATAGAAATAATCCAGCATAAGATACCCCTCAAAGAAAACCAGAAGAATTTTAAACAAAAATTGCACGAAATAAAACTTGTTTAATTGCCTCAGGTAGAGAAAGAAATTAGAAAAATGTATGATGCTGGAATTATATTCCTTGTTAGATACTCACAGTGGGTGTCTAATCTTCTGTTAGGAAGAAAATAGGAGAAATAAGGCTTTGCATTGACCTTAGAAACTTAAACAAAGCCTCATTAAAGGACAACTATCCCTTGCCCAAAATGGATCATATCTTACAAAGGGTAGTTGGTTCTAGAGGAATTTCTTTGCTAGATGGCTTCTCAGGTTACAATCACATATTGGTACATCCTGATGATCAACTTAAAATAGCCTTTACTACTCCTTGGGGTACTTTCATGTATTTGAAAAGACCCTTTGGTTTAATGAATGCTAGTGCTACATTTCAGAGGACCATGGATATAGCATTCTTAGAATAAATAGGTTACTTCATAGTGATTTATTTAGATGATATCACTGTCTACTCTAAAAAAGATGAAGAACACTTAATACACTTGAGAAAAGTCTTTGAGAAATGCAGAAAATATGGGTTGTCCTTAAATCCAAAGAAAACATTGTTCGGTCTCCAAGAAGGTAAACTTCTTGGATATATCATATCTGAAGAGGGAATAAGAATAGATCCAAAGAGGATCGATGGTATATTGCAAATCAGCCACCCTAGAAACATCAAGGAACTTCAATCTTTCATTGGGAAGATTAATTTCTTGAGGAGGTTCATACCCAATCTAGCTGAACTCCTTAGAATCATGAAAAATATGCTTAAGGGAGAAGAATGAGTTAAATGGACCTTAGAAGCAAAGAAATCATTTGAGCTGGTAAAACAAGCACTCACCAAAACACCAGTTCTTATCAGTCCTCATTTTACAAAGGATTTCTTCATTTTTTCATTTGCATAAGAACACACAGTAGCTGCTCTCCTATTACAGAAAAAATTGAAGGGACAAGAGCAGCCAATTGAATTTTTCAGCAAGGCATTAAGAGATGCACCTCTAAAGTACAATATCATGGAAAAACAAGCCTTTGCCTTTTTCAAAGCCTTAAAAGACTTTAGAGTTTACATTTTACATTCCCACATTATAGAATTTGTGCCTCATTCAGTTCTAAAAGACATATTGACCCAAGATCCAGATGGATAAGGAGGAAAGTTGATTGCTGTAATTTTAGAGTATGACTTAGAAATCAAGCCCACTAAGCTCATAAAGGGTCAAGGACTAGAAAAACTTATGGCTGAATCAAACTTTCAAGCTCTTGATATAAACATGTTTAATGCATTAGATGAACAGGAGGAGTTGACAACTCCAATTATTGAAGATAATTTTCTGAATTCATTTTGGTATGCTGATGTTTTGTATGTTTTGCTCAATCTTAACACCCCTCTTGGTTTGTCTAAAACAAAGGAAATATTCTTAAAGTTGAAAGCTATAAACTACTGCATTTTGGATAAATATTTATATTGGAAAAATTCTAGTGGATTATTACTTAAATGTTTTCCTGAGAATGATGCAGATAAGATCAAGCACGAGTTTCATGAAGGAGAATGTGGATGCCACCTCTACTGGAAGTCAACTTCTAACAAAATCCTTAGAGATGGATACTACTGGCCCATCCTCTTTTCAAGATATCCATAAAATGATTGTTGCCTGTCACAAATGCAAAATATTTGAAGGCAAAAGAAAGCTGCTTCCCTTACGTCTGCAACCAATCACTGTTGAAACTCCTTTTCAGCAGTGGGGTCTAGACTTCATTGGGGAAATCCATCATGCCTCATATTCCCAACACAAATGGATCCTCACAGCAACAAAATATTTTACCAAATGGATAGAAGCCATCCCTTCTAGGAATGCCACAAGCTCAATTATCATTTCATTCCTTGAGAACCATATACTGTCTAGATTTGGATGACCTAGAAAGATCATAACTGAAAATGCTACTGCATTTGGGTCTAAAAATATGGTGGAATTTTGTCATAAATATTAGATTATATTGGGTCATTCTATAGCTTATTACCCTCAAGGTAATGGGTTGGCAGAATCCTCAAATAAAAGTTTGGTCAACATAATCAAGAAGTTGCTGGAAGATAAGAAAAAATCAAGGCACAGTAAGCTAGTGCATGCATTATGGGCAGATAGATTGATAGTTAAAAAGTCAATTGGGATGTCTCCTTACCAGCTAGTTTATGGAACAGATGCAATATTTCCAACTAGTTTAGGAGTGCCATTCATGAATCTGATCCAAGAAGTACAATCCAAAGATGATGATATGACAAGAAGAATACACCAGACTATACGCCTGCAACAAACCAGAGATGAGGTATACATTAGAGCACAACAACTACAAGAAAACATCAAGAAGCTGTTTGACAAAAGAACCAAGGCAAGTGACTTTAAAATTGGTGACAAAGTATTGAAGTGCGATTCAAGGAGAGAAGATAAGGGCAAACATGGAAAATTTGATAATTTATGGAAAGGCCCTTATCTCATTCAATCTGCCATTCAAAAAAATGCATTCTTTCTGCAAGAATTGGATGGAGCTGAATATTTTGGAGGTCCTGTCAATGGCAAGACTCTCAAACATTATTTCTGTTAACTGATATTTTAGTTTCAAAGCTTTTTTGTTCATTGTATATAACACTGCTTTTGAATTTAAAAAAAGAAAAAATACAAAAACAATAGAAAAAGAGAAAAAGAGGCCAGAAATAAAATAAGAAAGGTACATCCCCATGCCAAAAAAAGAAAAGAAAACCTGAAAGTGTGAAGCCTAAATGCCACTACCAAAAAGAACACTACTATTTAGTCATACAACTTAATCATTACTAGATAGAATTCAATTTATTGCTGATAGGTTAGTGAATCAGATTAGTTAAACAATGAAATCTTGGTTTATCAGTAGATTAGATTAGGATAGAAAGGAATGAATATAAATAGATAAAAATATGAGTCATAAGAAGAATGAAGGATTCTTGTAATTTTCAGATCTTAAGCCTTCACAGTTTTGTTTTAAATTTCGGTAAAATTCAGTCTAAGTGCAACTTCTTTTTATGCCATGTTAGCCACCTATAAAATTTTTCATATCAAATGGTGGCTAAATCATTTTTGAAGCCTTCAAGAAACAAGTTTTATTGCAAAATTGTTAATTCTTGAAGTCTTATGAAGATGACTTATTCTTGAGTTAATCTTCACTACTATTTCCCTCTCAATTCTGAAAAAGCTGCTGTTTTCCTAAAGAAAAGACTGCTGCAAAAACTCCATTTTTCCCTCATTTTACCCCTCCTTTCACTCATTATTAACCTTCATTTTTATCCCCTTTTTCTCCATGAAATTCCTCTATTTTTCCTCATTTCCCTTCTCCCATTCATAAAAACCCCTCTTATAAGGTTTAAAACTCCTTTTTTTCCTTATCGGAAGCCTTCAATCCCTTTGAAAATCCTTGAAAAATCATAAAAATGAGCCTTTTTTGTGCTAAGGCTTTAGCCCCCTTCGGCTAAGCCCTAAACCACTTCCCCACCATGCGACTTGGCATTGGAACCAAGCGCTAAGGCCCATTGCGCTTATCACATCAGAGCATTCATGTGTAATGCGCTCCTTTTGTTGCATTAAAATTTCCGATGCAATTGGCTCCCTTTGTATAAACTCCTGATCCCTTGCTTCCTTTGTAAAACCAAGAGCCCGTAATCGGGCGCTAAAACACAAAAATACTTGGCAAAAAATAAATTTTCTCTTTGTATTTTGTTAAAAACCCACTTTCCTATGTTTTTATTAAAACCTGTCGTTTCATTGTTTTAAAGGAAAAGGACCGTTGATCTAAAAATCGATCGACGATCAATAAAATCTCGCATTGGAGTTTTTCATTGATCGCATTTGAAAGGCCCCTCCTTTTTTCTGATTCCGATGAGCCACTTTGTGCTAAAACCCCTAAACCACTTCCCCACCATATAACCCAGAACCACACAATCGGGTGCTAAACATTATATAAAACCCCTCCCCGATGCAAACTTTCCTTTGTATCTTATTTAAAACCACATTTTTCATATTATAACGTAACCTGCCGGTGCATTGGTCGAAATGAGTCCTGACTGTTGATCTTAAACCAATCAATGATCAGAAAAATCTCGCATCGGAGATTTCATTAGGTGCGTTTGAATATTTTATTGCCCCCTCCCGATTGGCGATCTCCTGATGGCTTCTCAGCCGTTGATCTCCCCCGCCAGGCCCAGATCTGACGGCCCACATAAATTTGATTCATAAGCCCATCCCTCTGCCTTTGGACCTCTGATTCATTCCCCACCGTTGATCTAATCCTCAAATCATTGGCTCTCATTCAATTGCATCAGTGGTCTGCTCCCTTTGCACCCGTCGATCGCAATATTCTGATTGCATCTGGGCCGTCCATGCATCAAGATCCGACAGTCTAGATCAAAGCTCTCACCCTTTGTTAAAATTCATGAACCCACTGTATAAAGTTTTAAAATGAAATCTTCACCGTTGATCTCTGCAGATCAACGTCCCTCATTAACTCATTCTCCGCCCGACCCTGCCTCATATTTTATTCCATTTAACCCCAAGATTGAATCTGGGCCATCCATATTTAAGATCCAACGGTCCAGATTCAACCCGATAGGCCCAACTCTTTTGGGTCCTACCTTTCTCCAGATCCAATCTCCGCCATCCATTCCCTGATCGGACGGTCCAGATTAAAACCACCTTACCTCTTTCAGGTCGCGCATCTTGTCTTATCGCTCTCTCCTCTCGACTGTTCGATTTGACACCCCAGATCTAATGGCCAGCACACAGTTTCGCGTAAATTTAAGTCCGTATGTTAATGATTTGAAATTACTTGATGAGGGTGGTTTTGAAATGCCACATGTCAGGCTCTAACATATATCGCGTTCGAAAAGTTAAAACTGCCCTTCCTCCATTTTGCAGCACAAAACTAGTGGTTTCTATAGCCAAAACCACTTTCCCCATTTATATTGCATTCCATTGCGCTCATTCTCCACCGTTGATCTCTGCAGATCAAAGGCCCTAGTTTAATTTTTCCCTCAGTTCATCTCCCTCTTCCATCCTCCAAAGGAATTCATAGATCAACCTCCGCCGTTGATCTCTGTGGCCGATCTCATCCGATAGCCCAGAATCATTCGAGAAACCCCAAATTTTATTAATGTCTTTTTCGTTGCCGATTAAGGTTTTTTGCCCATTTTTCTTTGTATTTTCCCCATTCAATTATAAAATGTGACCCCTTCACATTATATATTTAGGATTGATCTGAATCGTTGATCACTATGCATGAACGACCCAGACTTAATCTCTTGCATCGTTTGTTCCAATTGCCTTCCTTTTGACCCCTGCGAGAAAATATCCACCATTGGATGCTTTCATCCAATGGCCACGATCTGACCAAAAACCTCAAAAGCAGTTAAACCCAAAAATGCAAGATTTTCTTAACTTTTTCTTGTTTGTGCAGGTTTTAATAGTTTTTTCAAAAGTTTTAAAAGGAAATTGAAGGCCAGGGATGACGATCCCCCAGGCCTTTATTCATCAAAGATATTGTTCCACAGGGTTTCCCATCCAAGTTTGCCAGTGCCTTATGAACAATGGCACCATTATAAAAGCCCCTGTAACACCTGCACATGAACAAGACACAACAAAGTTAAAATCAAACAGAGAGTATCAGTGTTAAAATACCTAGTCACAACAGAGATGAAGAATTAAAGATGGTTTACACAGTTTGAGGGATTACAGCCTAAATAAACTATTTAAAGCCTAATTCACTCAATTAAACACAATTTTTAGAATAGAAGACAAAATTTAGGACTAATTAAGCCTAACACACAGAATCAAATCAAATTAGCAGTGTTTAAAGAAAAACAATAAGATCTATCTGCTCGAGAAAGCCTCCATTGCCACATTAGAGGCTAATTGAATCCTCTCAGCTACCAAATTCCACCTGCAGCCTCAAAGCATTCAAAAGGTGCAGAGTTATTACCAGAATAGAAGATATTAGCATAAATATAGCTCAACGGTTATTTCAAATCAAAGAAACTAATTTAAACTGTCAGCTGAGTTATTACAAGGATAACAAAGAGCCTTAAAGTCAAAAAAATCTTCCCAGCGAGCTTAATACTTAATATAAACTAATTAATACAAAGGAAATATCTGAAATATTCTCCATTGAGCCCCTCAAAGGCCAAAAAACATTAAACTATATTAATTGAGCCTGTAGATCTTTTCTCTCATTCCACCTCCTCATTTTCCTATAAAATCTTCTTAAGGAGCTCATTGTAAAGGGTTGGTTGCAGAACTTTGATATAATACTTGTGCTTGAAATTTTCTACATGTAAATATTTTTCAGAGGCTCTTGAAGCTCTGTTTGTAATCAAATAAGTTAGGCTGAGAAGAAAAGATGATTGCTAAACTGAAACATTGGACTTGGAGAATGTAATTGGATTGACATCAATATACAAGCTGATTCTTGGGATCCTGGTCTATATCACTAGTGAAGTGCTTATTTCTGTGTTATTGTTTTCCTTTCTTGTATGTCACTTTGTTCACTTATTCTCTGATAAAGAAAAACAAGCATAGAGTTAGGATTTACTGTTTACAGTACCCTTCTCTGACTAATAAGCTTTATCTCAATGTTTTCCTCCAAATTGTGTGTTTAAGAATGACTTAAGTTAAGCGTAAACATTATCAAGGAATGTTGGTTCGTCCCTTTCTTGATGTGCGAAGCTTGAAAGTAAGTTCTTGAATGTTATTTTCATTATACGCTTAGTAGATTTTGAATAGGAAAGTCTATGGTTTGCCCTGTCTTCTAGTTCTTTCTTCAAAGGTAATTTTGAAAGTTTCCCTAAGAGTATGCTGAAAGCAATTTAGATTTAAAAGTATCTTATCTGATCTTAGGCTGCACTTTGTTTTCTTATCTGTTTTCATCCCTTCTGAAAGTAATTATGTGGATTACTAGATTGTGTGTTTGTTGAGTTAGCTTTAATACAAAATTTTCCAAAGAAATCTATGGTTAGCCCTGTCCTTTGGTTGGTTTTAAACAGTTACTTAAAAGGCTTTTCTTGTTTGGAAAGACTAAAAAATACTAGTTGAAATTATGGTATTTTTCCACCCCTTCAACACTTTTTTTGTTCCATTCCAGCATTTTATCTAAGAGATCTTGTGATATAGATGAATTTCCCCCTGGACCACTCTTGAAATTGTTGCACAATTAAACCCTTTTATGACTCCATAGCCCATTGGACTAAAAACCAACGTCTTATCTATCCTGTTAGCCAAATCTTGTTATGTTTTCTTGCAACTTCATGCCTTTGAAACTCTTTCATTTTAGGACTTTCCACTCAATTAAAAATCATGCTCAACCATCCAAAACCAAACAAAAAACCTCATTCTTCATAACTAGCCTAATATCACCTTCAAAAGCCTTAAAGATAAATAAATCTTTGCACTTATTAGAGAGATCCCTCTCTGGATTCAGGAGGGCTAGATCCTAGAATCCCAAAGTGGTTAGAGTGTTCTCTCTGCAGTTTGTATTTGCAATCTTGAAAATTACAGAGAGCTAACATTTCTGGAAACTCCGTTGGGGATTTTGAGTGTTTTTCATCCTAGATACCTTTAAGACCTCAGAAAAATCCTTGATTCAATGACATTTGTTCTGTGAGTAAAAGTATCCCTCTTCGAGCACTACCAAGCAGATGGTAATCATGATAAAACTTATTTGAGTCAGTGACAAACTAAGGAAACCTTAGTATTCTCATAAGAACTTATTAAAACTTGAAGGATCAGCTAGCTTAGCCACAAGAGTAAACTTTCTTTGTCTCATCACCGTAGCTAAGTGTTGAAACATATTTAGGACACTCTTAGATCCTACAGGACCGAAAAAACTCAGAAAACCCAAAAATATTTCAGATTGTTATTCAAATAAACATGGTGGTGGACCATAAACCATTTTACCTCCAAAAGAGCTAAAAATTTCCACTTGATGACTCCACAATCCTAAACAGACCTTAGGCTCCACTGGGAAGACCCATTGTCATCATAACATAATTTAAACTCAGTTAGAGGACTTTAGGATTAAATTTTTCTTGTTTAAAAGAGCAGTTAGCCTCTTAAAGATTGTCATATTTGGTTAAAATTTTCTTGTTTAGTTGGGTCTGAAAAACATAGCAGAGTGGCTCCAAGAAATATTCATACTAGAGCCTATCCTGACCCAAACCCTCCTGAGATAGTTGATAATGCTGAAAGAATCCTTACGAAGTCTTCCGAGGTTAAATCTTCAACTGTTTTCAGATCACCCTTTAGAGCTAATTATGTTCCTAAAAACCATACAGCTCTACAAGAATCACAAGTTCACTTAAGAAATCCATTTAGAACTTTGTCACTTGATGATTTAGATCAGTTAGATTCAGAGTCTTCACTTTCATCCCCAGATCAAAGTGAACATCTTGGTAGCAGAGAAACTACACCACTAGATTTAAATTTCCTACATAATTTTGGTTTCTCTCATCCAAGGCCTGCTCAAAAATCTATTGCTGGTCCATCCACATATGTACTTCATACATCCATTATTCAAACCACTCCACTTCAGCCCACTTTCCCTCTTGTTAATCCACCTCCACCCCTTATCATGGCAACATGGTATGCCCCGTTGGTCCTTCCTTTACCCTTAGTCAATCTTCCACAGGACTATCAGTGCAAGATACCATTGTATGATGCTAGTGATGCTACTACTGCTTCACAACATGTGGATAAGATGAATGAATACTTTGACAGAAATGAAATTGATGATGAAACTGTCAAACTTATACTATTTTTAGGGGGAGAAGTAAGAAAATGGTTTAAAGGCTTAACCCCTCACATTATAAATGATCTCCAAGCCTTCCATCAGTTATTATTAAACAAATGGGAAGTGAAGAAGAACCCTCTCCAAATACTTTCGGACTACAAGAATCTCCATAGAAACACTGGGGAAAGTGTACAAGCCTATTGCACTAGGTTTAACAGTGTGTATAATGCACTTCCCCCAGACTTAAAACCTCCACAAGGCTCAAATTTAAACAAGTTTCTTGAAGGATTTGATCCTAAAATGTCCTATCAGTTGAGAGAGAGAGATCCTTTAACTCTTGAAAATATGCAAAAAGGAGCTCTTGCTGTGGAAGTTAATTTAATGGAGAAAAGAGCAAGAAAGAGGAATGAGAAGAAAGTGACCTTTAGAGAGGAACCCACACCTTCCACATCTAGCTCAAATATGGAGATAATGATGGAGGAGATGATGAAAAATATGATCATACTTGAGAGATCACAAGCTATTCAAAACCAAAATGCTCCTCAAAACAGAAATCAAAACTAAAATCAAAATTTTAGGAGAAACTAGCCTCAAAATAGACCAAGGGAGGATGATGAAAATATTACTCCTCATTTTCATCAAAACTATGTAAGTGAGGTTGAAGAAACAAATGAGCAAATAGAGGAAGATGACATCAACATGCTGGGAGTAGACAATGATGATTTTGAAGTTCATTACAATAGAAAACAAGGTCTATACACACCCTATGATGACAAGAGAGCAGAGGATGAATATTACTTTCAGGAAATAGAAAATTTCATAATAGAATCCACAAAGGAATATGACCTTAGGAGTAAAAGCAATCAAGAATCTCCCAAAACTACCACCTCTAACAAATCCGCAAAAAACAACACTGTAAATAAGCCCAAAATTACAAAACAGAAAGACAAAATAGTGGCTGTAAATTCTGATAAAGGTAAAGAGAAAGACACTCAAAGTACTAAAAAACAGAGTGCAGACCTTAGTAGTGTTAGCACCTCAGCTAGTGCTTCTGTTAAAATTTTTTGACAAATGTAAATAGAGGAAATCAAAAAACTGATTTTGCTGATAGAGTGGTAGTTAATAAGGCTGAAACAAGCACTTCAAAGAATCAGATGCCTTTTAGTTTGGAGCAGGAAATTGCCAGAATCAAAATCTCTATTCCTCTTACTGAATTAGCTTCCCAAAATGTATATAGATCCCAAATTTTGAAGGCTTTTAGCATAGAAGAGAATAATGACACTTTCAATCTTAATGATGACCAACCAGAGCTCATTTTTGGTCCTAAGATTGAAGGTAGATATCAAGAGGGACCAGTTCCTCCTTTTTATGTTAGTTTATATGCTCATGAAATTTTTTTGCACAACGCCATGCATGACTCAGGAGCCTCTCATAATTTAATGCCCAAAGCTGTAATGGAGAGCCTAGGCCTTGAGATCACTCGACCATACAAAGATCTTTACTCCTTTGACTCAAGTGGAGTGAAATGTTTAGGATTAATAAAAGACCTCTGTGTTAAATTAACACAAATTCCAGCCAAATGTTTAGTAATGGATATTGTTGTGGCTAATGTACCCCCAAAGTATGGTATGCTGTTATCCAGATCTTGGGGAGCTAAGTTACAAGGAACTATGCAGATGGACATGACTTATGAGACCATCCCTGTTTTTAATGAGACTAGAAGAATTTACAGGGAGTCTCATATGCAATACATGGTTACGAGCTAAGAGAGACCACAGAACTCTCCCCTTTATTCTGTAAACACAAGCCTTGAATCTTTTATCCTGTTCAATGACAAAACATTCAATGAACAAGTGACCTTAACTGATTTAATGGTAGATAGACAGGAGGAGGGAGAGGAGACACAAGTGTCAAAATAGTTTGCTAAACCAAAAAATCATAGAAAACAAATTATAGGTCTAGAGCTGCAAATCAATCGTCCATTTATTTTAAACCTTGAGAGTAAAGAAAAAAATCCTCAACACAATGAAAAACCTAAGGAATTAAAACAAATTCAACAAAGTGCTGATCTTCAAGAACAATCCAAAATCACACTAGTTAAAGAGGGTAGTAACCAAACTGATGAACTTGAAACTAGTCCTCTTTGGAGTATGAAATTCAATGGGTCATGCACTAGGAACAATGATGGTGCAGGTGTCTGGATACATAACACTAATAACAACCATGCGGAAGGCCATTCCTACAGATTAAACTTTCAGTGTTCGAATAACATAGTGGAATATGAATCCCTTCTTTTAGGCTTACACTTGTTGAGGAAATTAGGAGCCAAGAGAATTAAAGTGCATGGGGATTCAGAGTTAATCATTAGGAAAGTGAATGGGGAATACAATGCCAAACACCCCAGACTTAGAGCCTACAAGAATGACGTCATGGATTTATTGAAAACATTTGAGGAATCCCAACTTATTTTTGTACCAAGAGAAAATAATATCATGGCCCACAGTTTATTTTTTTGCTGCTAGAGCATGCTTAACACCATATGAAACCAAAATGTGCACAAATCAAATTAAATTCAGACCAGCTGTCCTTAATAACGAGAAATATTGGCAAGTGTTTGATGGAGACAAACAAATAGAAGACTTCCTGCAGTCTAGAAATGAATTTGAACTACCAAGTTCAGATTCAGACTATGAAACAGACTGTACTAGTGAAGAAAATATACTTGATAAAGAAGAAGAGTCTCCAGAGATGACAGATGTAAATATTTTGTCTAACAAACTTGAGAACACAACAGAAATGGTTGCAGAGTTAGAAACATAAGACTTAGAAACTCTGCAGTCTAACAATCAAAGTTTGCCAAAGGGTCTGGCCCCTTTAGAAGAGCTGTTCGATTTCAATGATGTATCCAAGAAGAAAAAGCTGGAGCCTATGGAAATTGAAGTTTAAGAGTCTAATATAGGCAGTGAACTAAAATTGAAGATGATCAAGCTGTCTAAAACTTTACCATCTCACATCAAATTGAAATACATAGAGCTGTTTAAAGAATTTTCTGATGTTTTTGCGTGGAGTTATGAGGATTTGAAATCCTATGACACTGAAATAATTCAGCACAAAATACCTCTCAAGGAAAACCAAAATCCATTTAAAGAAAAACTGCGCAGAATAAACCCTGTTCAGTTACCTTTGGTTGAGAAGGAAATCAAGAAAATTTACGAAGCTGGTATTATTGTCCCTATTAGATATTCTGAGTGGGTGTCTAATCTGGTGTCAGTTAGGAAGAAAACAGGAGAGATAAGGCTTTGTATAGACTTTAGAGACTTAAACAAAGCTTCATTGAAGGACAACTACCCTTTACCCAGAATGGATCATATTTTACAAAGGATAGTTGGTTCTAAAAGAATTTATTTGCTTGATGGCTACTCAGGATACAATCAGATTTTAGTACGTCCTGATGATCAATTAAAGACAAATTTTACTACACCTTGGGGCACTTTCATGTATGTGAAAATTCCCTTGGGTTTAATGAATGCTGGTGCTACATTCCAAGGAGCCATGGACTTTACATTCTCGGAAGAATTGGGCTACTTCATCATTATTTACCTTGATGATGTCACTATTTTTTCAAAGACAGATGAAGAGCACTTAGAACACTTGAGAAAGGTATTCGAGAAATGCAGAAAGTTTGGTATATATTTAAATTCAAAGAAAACACTATTTGGTCTCCAAGAAGGTAAAATTCTTGGGCACATCATATCAGAAGAGGGAATAAAGATAGACCCAAAAATGATCGAGGCTATATTGCAAATCACTCATCCTCGAAAGATTAAGGAACTCCAATATTTCATCAGAAAGATAAATTTCTTGAGAAGGTTCATACCCAACTTGGCTGAAATCCTTAGAAACATTACAAACATGCTGAAAAAGGAGAAAGGAGTTAAAAGGACCTTGGAAGCAAAGAAGTCTTTTGAGTTGGTTAAACAAGCATTAGCCAAAACACCAATTCTAATAAGTCCTGATTTTTCAAAAGATTTTTACATTTTTTCATTTGCATCAGAAGATACAGTAGCTGCTGTCCTATTGAAAAAAAATCCACAGGGACAAGAGCAACCCATTGCATTATTTAGCAAGGCATTTAGAGATGCTCCTCTGAAGTACAACATTATAGAGAAACAAGATTTTGCTTTGGTCAAAGCTTTAAAAGACTTCAGAGTATACATCTTGCACTCCCACATCATTGCCTTTGTCCCAAATTCAGTTGTGAAAGACATTCTAACACAAGACCCAGGTGGTGAGAGAGGTAAGTGGATAGTTGTGATACTTGAATATGATCTAGAAATCAAGCCCACTAAACTCATCAAAGGCCAAGGTCTTGCTAGATTAATGGTTGAATCAAATTTTGAAGTTCTTGATATAAATATGATAAATTATTTAGATGAACAAGAGGAATTGTCAACTCCAATTGTTGAAGATCATTTTATGAATTCCTATTGGTATGTTGATATTCTATATGTTTTTCTTAATTTGAATACACCTCCTGGTTTATCAAAAACAAAGGCAAGGTTTTTAAAGTTAAAAGCTGTAAACTACTGCATTATAGATAAATGTCTTTATTGGAAAAATGCAAGTGATATATTGCTTAAATGTTTACCTGAGAATGATGCAAAGAAGGTTAAGCACGAGTTCCATGAAGGAGAATGTGGAGGCCACCTCTACTGGAAGACAACAACCAACAAAATCCTTAGCGCTAGTTACTATTGGCCCACTCTCTTTCTAGATGTACACAAGATGATACTTTCCTGTCATAAATTCCAACTCTTTGAAGGCAAAAGAAAATTGCTGCCCTTACCTCTGCGTCCAATCACTGTTGAAGCTCCTTTTCAACAGTGGGGACTTGACTTCATAGGAGAAATCCATCGACCCTCATCTACCCAACATAGATGGATTCTCACTACAACATACTACTTTACCAAATGGATAGAAGCCATCCCTTCTAGGCAAGACCATGACTCTGTCATCATAAATTTCATTGAGAATCATATCCTCTCTAGATTTGGCTGCCCTAGGAAGATCATCACTGATAATGCAACAAAATTTGGATCCAAGAAGATGGTTTAATTCTGTCACAAATATTAGATAACATTGGGTCATTCTATTGCTTATTACCCTCAAGGTAATGGGTTGGCAAAATCCTCAAACAAAATTTTGGTGAACATAATCAAGAAGTTGCTGGAGGACAAAAAGAAGTCTTGGCACACAAAGCTAGTGCATGCACTATGGGATGACAGATTGACATTAAAGAAATCTATTGGGATGTCACCCTACCAGCTTGTGTATGGAATAGATGCAATTTTTCCAACCAACCTTGGTGTGCCAGTGATGAAGTTGATCCAAGAAGTGAAATATGAAGACAATGACATGATCAGAAGGATTAATCAAACGATACATCTTCAGCAAACCAGAGAGGAGGTCTACAACAGAGCATTACAAAAGCAAGAGAGCATCAAGAAGATTTTTGAAAAAAGAACAAAGGCCAATAATTTTAACATTTGTGACAAAGTGTTAAAGTGGGACTCAAGGAGAGAAGACAAGGGAAAGCATGGGAAATTTGATAACTTATGGCTTGGCCCTTATCTCATTCATTCTACTGCTGGTAACAATGCTTATTTATTGCAGGAATTGAATGGAGCTGAGCTATTTGGGGGTCCTGTCAATGGCATGATGCTCAAACATTTTTTATCTTGATCCTATCATGTTTGGAAGCCTTTTAATATTTTTCTCATTATAAATATTTCATCCATAATTGCATTCAAAATTAGAAAAATAAAAAATACAAAAAAAAAAGAAAGAGAAAAGAGGGAAGATTGTAAAAACAAGAAAGGTACAGCCCCATACCAAAAAAGAGAAACAAAATCTGAAAGTGTGCAAGCTCAAATGCCACTCTTGAAAAACACACTCTTAGTTAGTCATATAGCCTAATCATGACTAATTAGTTTTAAATTGACTGCTGATAGGTTAGTAAACCAGATTTTCCAAACAGCTCAATCTTGGCTTATTAGCTAGGTAGATTAGGATAGAAAATAAAGGTTCAAACAAGCTCAAAATCCAAACCTCAGTTTTCAAAAGAAAAATGACTCTAATCTGTTTAAATTCCGAGTCAAAAATAGAATCAAACTGGTTCTAATATGCTCAAAATTTGAACCAGATAACAAAGGAAAAACAACTCAAATAAACTCAAAAACAAAGCTGAAGAAAAGAGAAGGCCGTGCTTAGAACTTTCAGATCTTAAGCCTTCAACGTTTTGATTTAATTTTCTACAAATAATTATCTATGTGAAGCTTGTTTTTTATGCCATAGATCAACAACAAGTTAGACTGTTCAATCTTGACTTGCATGCTTTTAAATTTCTATTTTAGAAATTATAGAATAAAAATCTGTTAGACTGTTTAATCCTAACAAATAGTAGATTAGGTAGAGAGGCTTATGAACTCAACTGTTTAATCTGAGTTCATGGAGAAATAAGAAGTAGACTTAGACTAGTTTTTTTATTTCAAAAAATAAAATGTTTGTAAAAGAGTTTGCTAATCCAAGTGCACTCTAAAAGAAGAAAAAATGTTAGATCAATAGGATTGGGTAGGTAGAAAGCTTGGTTTGATAGTATTCCATTGTCTTTCATGGCTGCTAACTTTTTTCAGAGCAAAAGAAGATCATCCAAGTGAAGAAAGTTGCAGCCCAATGGATGAGGCACTGATAAGCCCCCATAGAGTACAAGTCTGAAGTTCTTGATGCCTTCAAGAAGGCACCATCCCCATGTGGAGCCACTGTTAGCCACCTATAAATTTTTTCATATCAAATGGTGGCTAAATCATTTTTGAAGCCTTCAAGAAACAAGTTTTATTGCAAAATTCTTAATTCTTGAAGTCTTATGAAGATGACTTATTCTTGAGTTAATCTTCACTGTTGTTTCCCTCTCAATTCTGAAATGTTGTTTTCCTGAAGAAAAGACTGCTGCAAAAACTCCATTTTTCCCTCATTTTACCCCTCCTTTCACTCATTATTAACCTTCATTTATATCCCCTTTTTCTCCATGAAATTCCTCTATTTTTCCTCATTTCCCTTCTCCCCTTCATAAAAACCCCTCTTATAAGGTTTAAAACTCCTTTTTTGCCTTATCGAAAGCCTTCAATCCCTTTGAAAATCCTTGAAAAATCATAAAAATGAGCCTTTTTTGTGCTAAGGCTTTAGCCCCCTTTGGCTAAGACCTAAAACACTTCCCCACCATGCGACTTGGCGTTGGAACCAAGCGCTAAGGCTCATGGTGCTTATCACATCGGGGCATTCATGTGTAACATGCTCCTTTTTTTGCGTTAAAATTTCCGATGCGATTGGCTCCCTTTGTATAAAATCTCGATCCCTTGCTTCCTTTGTAAAACCAAGAGCTTGTAATCGGGAGCTAAAACACAAAAAGACTTGGCAAAAAACAAATTTTCTCTTTGTATTTTGTTAAAAACCCACTTTCCTATGTTTTTATTAAAACCCGTTGTTTCATTGTTTTAAAGGAAAAGGATCATTGATCTAAAACCGATCGACGATCAATAAAATATCGCATCGGAGTTTTTCATCAGGTGCATTTGAAAGGCCCCTAATTTGTTCTGATTCCGATGAGCCCCTTTGTGCTAAAACCCCTAAACCACTTCCCCACCATATAACCTAGAGCCCCGCAAGCGGGCGCTAAACATTATATAAAACCCCTCCCCGATGTGAGCTTTCCTTTGTATTTTATTTAAAACCACATTTTTCATATTATAACGTAACCCACCGGTGCATTGGTCGAAACGAATCCCAACCGTTGATCTTAAACCAATCAACGATCGGCAAAATCTCACATCGGAGATTTCATTGGGTGCGTTTCAATATTTTATTGCCCCCTCCTGATTGGCGATCTCCCGATGGCTTCTCAGTCGTTGATCTCCCCCACCAGGGCCAGATCTGATGGCCCACATCACTCTGATTCATAAGCCCATCCCTCTACCTTTGGAACTCTGATTCATTCCCCACCGGTGATCTGATCCTTAGATCAACGACTCTTGTTTAATCGCATCGGCACTCTGCTCCCTTTGCACTTGCCGATCGTAATCTTCCGATTGCATGTGGGCCGTCCATGCATCAAGATCCGACGGTCCAGATCAAAGGCCTCACCCTTTGTTAAAATTCATGAACCCGCTGTATAAAGTTTTAAAATGAAATCTCCACCATTGATCTCTGCAGATTAACATCCCTCATGAACTCATTCTCCACCCGACCCTACCTCATATTTTATTCCATTTAACCCCAATATTGAATCTGGGTCGTCCATATTTAAGATCCAACGGTCCAGATTCAACCCGATAGGCCCAACTCTTTTGGGTCTTACCTTTCTCCAGATCCAATCTCCGCTGTCCATTCCCTAACCGGATGGTCCAAATTAAAACCACCTTACCTCTTTCCGGTCGCCCATCTTGTCTTATAGCGCTCTCCTCTCGACCATTCGATCTGATGCCCCAGATCTAATGGCCATCACGCAATTTCGCGTAAATTTAAGCCCGAACGTTAATGATTTGAAATTACGAGATGAGGTTGGTTTTGAAATGCCACGTGTTAGGGTCTAACGCATATCACGTTCGAAAATTTAAAACTGCCCTTCCTCCATTTTGCAGCGTGAAACCAGTGGTTTCTATAGCCGAAACCACTTTCCCCATTTATATTGCATTCCATCGCATTCATTCTCCACCATTGATCTCTGCAGATCAACGGTCCCAGTTTAATTTTTCCCTCAGTTCATCTCTCTCCGCCATCCTCCAAAGGACTTCATAGATCAACCTCCGCCATTGATCTCTGTGGCCGATCTCATCCGACTGCCCAAAATCATCCGAGAAACCCCAAATTTTATTAACGCCTTTTTCGCTGCCGATTAAGGTTTTTTGCCCATTTTTCTTTGTATTTTCTCCATTTCATTATAAAATGTGACCCCTTCACATTATATATTCAGGACTGATCTCGACCATTGATCACTATGAATCAATAGCCCGAACTTAATCTCTTGCACCGTTTGTTCCAACTGCCTTCCTTTTGACCCTCGGGAGAAAATCTCCACTGTTGGATGCTTTCATCCAACAGCCATGATCTGACCAAAAACCTTTGAAGTAGTTAAACCCAAAAATGTAGGATTTTCTTAACATTTTCTTGTTTGTGCAGGTTTTAATAGTTTTTTCAAAAGTTTTAAAAGGAAATTGAAGGCCAGGGATGACAATCCCCCAGGCCTTTATTCATCAAAGAGATTGTTCCACAGGGTTTCCCATCCAAGTTTTCCGGTGCCTCATGAAAATTGGCACATTTATAAAAGCCCCTGTAACACTTGCACATCAACAAGACACAACAAAGTTAAAATCAAATAGAGAGTATCAGTGTTAAAAGACCTAGTCACAACAGAGATGAAGAATTAAAGATGGTTTACACAGTTCGAGGGATTACGGACTAAATCAACTATTTAAAGCCTAATCCACTCAATTAAACACAGTTTGAAGAACAAAAGAAAGAATTTAGGCCTAATTAAGACTAACACATAGAATCAAATCAAATTAGTAGTGTTTAAAGAAAAATAATAAGATCTATCTGCCCAAGAAAGCCTCCACTGCCACATAAGAGGCTAATTGAATCCTCTCAGCTACCAAATGCCACCTGCAGCCTCAAAGCATTCAAAAGGGGCAGAGTTATTACCAGAACAAAATATATTAGCATAAAGACAACTCAACAATTATTTCGAATCAAAGAAACTAATTTAAACTGTCAACTGAGTTATTACAAGGATAACAAAGAGCCTTAAAGTCAACAAAATTTTCCCAGCGAGATTAATACTTAATATAAACAAATTAATACAGAGGAAATATCTGCAATGTTCTCCATTGAGGCCCTCAAAGGCCGAGAAAAATTAAAATGTATTAATTGAGCCTGTAGATCTTTTCTCCCATTCCACCTCATTTTCATATAAAATATTCTTGAGGAGCTCATTGTAAAGGGTTGGTTGTAGAACTTTGATATAATACTTGTGCTTGAAATTTTCTACATGTAAATATTTTTCAGAGGCTCTTGAAGCTCTGTTTGTAATCAAATAAGTTAGGCTGAGATGAAAAGATGATTGCTGAACTGAAACATTGGACTTGGAGAATGTAATTGGATTGACATCAATATACAAGCTGATTCTTGGGATCCTAGTCTATATTATCGGTGAAGTGCTTCTTTCTCTGTTATTGTTTTCCTTTCATGTATGTCATTTTTTTCACTTATTCTCTGATAAAGAACAATAAACATAGAGTTAGGATTTACTGTTTATAGTACCTTTCTCTGACTGATAAGCTTTATCTCAATGTTTTCCTCCAAATTGTGTGTTTAAGAATGACTTAAGTTAAGTGTAAATATTATGAAGGAATGTTGGTTCGTCCCTGTCTTGATGTGCAAAGCTTGAAAGGAAGTTATTGAATGTTATTTTCATTATATTATTAATAGAGTTTGACTAGGAAAGTCTATGGTTTGCCCTGTCTTGTAGTTATTTCTTCAAAGGTAATTCTGAAAGTTTCCCTAAGAGTATGCTGAACGCAGTTTAGATTTAAAAGTATCTTATCTGATCTTAGGTTGCACTTTGTTTTCTTATCTATTTTCATCTTTGTTTTCTTATCTATTTTCATCCCTTCTGAAAGTAATTATGTGGATTACTGGATTGTTTGTCTGTTGAGTAATTATGTGGATTACTGGATTGTTTGTCTGTTAATACAAACTTGTCCAAATAAGTCTATGGTTAGCCCTGTCCTTTGGTTGGTTTTAAAAATTTACTTAAAAGGCTTTTCTTGTTTGGAAAAACTGATAAATCCTAGTTGAAATTATGGTATTTTTCCACCCCTTCAACACTTTTATTGTTCCATTCCATCATTTTATCTAAGAGATCTTGTGATATAGATGACTTGCTCCTTGGACCACTCTTGAAATTGTTGCACAATTAAACCCTTTTATGAATCCATAGCCCAATGGACTAAAAACCAGCGTCATATCTATCCTATCAGCCAAATCTTGTTCTGTTTGCTTGCAACTTCACACCTTTAAAACTCTTTCATTTTAGGACTTTCCACTCAATTAAAAATCATGCTCAACCATACAAAACGGAACAAAAAACATCGTTCTTCATAACTAGCCTAATATCACCTTCAAAAGCCTTAAAGATAAATCAATCTTTGCACTTATTAGAGAGATCGCTCTTTGGATTTAGGAGGGATAGATCCTAGAATCCCAAAGTGGTTCAAGTGTTCTCTCTGCAGTTTGTATTTTCCAATCTTGCAAATTACAAGGAACTAACATGACATAGTCTTAAAACAAATCAAACAGCTTAATCCTGGTTTGTTTGTATTTAAATTTCTGTTTTAGAATATAGAGAATAAAATCTGTCAGACAGCTTAATCCTGACAGATAGTAGCTTAGGTAGAGAATTTATGAGTTAAACTGTTTAATCTGAACTCATGGAAGAAATAAGGGTAGATTTAGATTAGTTTCTTTCTTTCGAATTAAAAGAATAAAATGTTGATTTCAAAAGGTTTGCATGTCCAAGTGCACCTTATGAAAAAAAAATGTTAGGAAAGTAGTTTGTGTAGGTAGTTGTTTGGGGAATGAATCACTCTGTTTGATGTAATACTGATCATATTTTAAAGCAGCATGATAAAATAAGAAGCAGGTTGTCAAGGTGCAGAAAATACAAAGGCACTGGTCTACTTTCCAGAGATTTATTTATGAGGTTCTTGACACCTCCAAGGAGTTTCCATCCCCAAATGGAGCCACTGTTAGCCATCAATAAAATTTTGTCATAACTGATGATGGCTAAAACAGGTCTTTAGTCTTCAAGAAACAAGTTTGAAGAAAAAATGTGACTTCTTGAAGCCTCTCTATGTCCTTGTCCAAATATCCATTCTCTGATATCTTCACTTCAAAACCTTCAAAGAAAAACCCTGCTGTTATCATGAAAAAAGACTGTTTTTAGGCCATTTCCCCATCTTTTCACCTTCATAAATCCTTTTGTAAAAACGCCCCATTTTCCTCATTTTACCCGTTATTTTCCCCTAAAAATACCCTTTAAACCTGATAAAATCCCTTTGTATAGGTTTAAATACCTTTTTTTCCTTTATTGGAATCTCAAAAAAGGCTTGAAAACTCATGTTTTAGCCTATTTTCCGACCTTTTTATATTAAGGCATTAAGCCCCTTTCGCTTAAAGCCCAAGCCCCTTTTTCACCAAGCGTCCTGGCTCCATGATGGAGTGATAAGCCCATTGGCAGTTGCATTTCAGTAATTCCAAATTTCCCGCTTCCATTTTCTTTTTTCGCCGATGGCCGATCTTTCGATGAGATCGTGACCGTCCATTTCCCGAGATCAGACGACCAACACTTCATCGCATCGGCACATCACCTTTTCCTTATCACTTTCTTTTCCTGACTGATGAAATATTCGTCATTGATCTAATCCAGATATGATGGCCAACGCTTCATCGCATCGTGCCTCACCATCTCATCACGTTTCTTCATCACATCGCTTCATCGCACCTTCACTTTTCCTTCTCCCTTGAACCTTTTCTCTGCTGATATACGAAGCCTTGATCGCATCTCCACCATCGATCTCGATCTTGATCAGATGGTCCTCCTTCCATCACCTCCCTTCTCTCATCAGCCCATCGACACATCGCAATTCTGAAAAATCTTCTTCCCGAACTCTGCTCCACCGATTGCCGATCCACTGAAATCAGATCTCGACCGTCGATCCTCTTGATCTGACGAATAGTATTGTTTCGTAGGTCCTGCCCTTTTCTCGCACCATTTTCCATTTGCATGATATGGTAATGAGATCTGAGCCGTTGATCCTCCCGATCCAACGGTTCCCATTAATCCCCTCTGTTGCTCTTATAAAACCCTTTTCCTAAGTAAAAAATCTTTTCACCGTTTGTATAAGGTTGGGCCCTCCCATCTCTTATCCTTTCACCCCATGAGCAGATCTCAACCGTTGATCGAAATTGATCCAACGACTATCATTGCATCTCCCAAATTTTCTTCCCTAACCAAGTTTTACCCCCGCGCCCCTTGCAAAAATCCATTTTCCTTTGTATTTCCCATCCATATCTGTCAAACCTTGCATTAAATATGGGTCGTTGATCTTTCCCGATCAACGATCCTCGCACCATCTCCCACTCTCACCATTTAACCCCCCCCAAAGAACCTTTTAACTTCACGATAAAAGAGCCCACGTCAGCTCGACCCCACCATATATTTTCTCCGCACATCTTTTCTATTTTTCACGCTCGCTTACAGTCGTAGATCTGCCCCCCCCCCACATCGGACGGTCTAAAACCATTTTCGCATTCATTTCAATAATAAAATTGATCGCCCGTTTTCAACGCGAAATAGGTGGTTTTCTCCTGGACACGCGTCACCCAGAGACCTGTATCGCATTCCCCCAGGGCGAAACCATTTACCACCCATCCCTCATGTGAAAACCACTCATGGTTCTCTGCAAAATACCCTATCCATATTTTCGCGCCACAAGTAGATTGAAACCCTGTTTCTTATGGTTTCGACCACAGAATCTCCTTCCACATGCTCCCTTGCCTCTGCACTACCCTTTCACCCTCCGCCGAGCCCTCTATTAGCAGTTTAGCCCCAAATTCACATGTTTTTGTAACAGGTTGTGTGTGCTATAGGTTTCATGGTGGAGAGATATCAAAGCTGTCCCATAGCAAGTAAAAATTAGCTTAGGGCCAAGGGTGATGATCTTTTGTGGCCCATATAACACAGAAAAAGGATCAAAGGGGGGAAAATTCTTCAGTCAAAGTATATTGATCATTGGCCGAACAATCAAACCCTCCAAGCTGCCACCTGTACAACATAAGCCAAGAACATCAGCAGAAGAAGATAAAGTGTATCAGAGATTTAAAAGATAAAGGATTAAAGTCAAAATCCCGAAGATCAAAAGACTTAATCCGAAGATTAAAGGTTAAAGACATAGTTTGAAGAATAAAGATGATTAAAGGAGGCCTAAAGTATAATCAGAGGCCTAATCAGTTTTTAAAGCCACAAAGTAGACATATCAGTAGTGAAAGCCTCCAAATGCCACATCAGCGAGGAAATTAATCCTCAGAGATGCCACCTGCCAGTCTATTTTCCTCAAAAGAATACAAATTTAATGCACAGTCAAAGATATTTTCCAAAGACAGCTCATAAAGTAATTACAAGCCTACCAAAGCCTCAAAAGTCAACAAAAGTGACTAGAGTTGATGAAAATTAATGTAAAAATCAATTAGCAGAGTTAATACATCAGATATCTTCTCCATTAGGCCTCCCAAAAGTCAAGAAGCATTTAATCTGTATTAATTGAACAATTAGACCTTCTTTTCACTCCACGTCCTCATTATTCTATAAATACTTCACAAGGAGACATTGTTGTTGTTGGTTGAATACTTGTTGAATGTAAAGTAGTTATTGAGGCTGCTAAAGCTCTGTTAGTAATTGAAAAAAGATAGGCTAAGAAGAGAAGTTTGAAGCTGTAAAGACCTACTGGACTTGAATATTGTAACTGGTTTGAACATCAAATATACAAGCTAATTTATGGGATCCTGGTATATGTCAATGGTGATGTTTTTCTTACTGTAATTGTTGTTTTTCTCATGTTTTCCGTACTATCCACTTTATCTGATAAAAAGAAGCAAATATAGATTAGGATTTACTATAAGGTACCCTATTTCTCACTGATAAATCTTTATCTCTATGTTTTCTTCTAATTGTTGTTTTGAGGATAATTCAATAGAGTATAACCAGTGAAGTGTTGGTGAGCCCATGTTTCCTGAGTAGAACTTCAGATATTGTCTTTGAAAGTTCTTGAAAAGTATGCTAATTAAAGTTGAACTAGAGAAGTCTATGGTTAGCCCTGTCCTCTAGTTTATCTCCAACAATTGCTTTGAAAAGATCCCTTAAGAGTATGTCAAAAGTAGGCTAGGTTAAAATTCATTGCTTGATCTTAGGCTATTCTTTGTTTATCTTAAATGTTTTCCCTTGAGAGTATGTTGAAAGCAGGATAGGTTCAAAGTCCTTACCTGATCTTAGGCTGCCCTTTGTTTTCTTGTATGTTTGCTTCTTTCACAACACTTTTAATGTTCCATACCACAAATCAACTTAAAGATATCCTTTGACATAGATGACTTGCCCCATGGATAGCTCTTGAAACTTGTTGTGCAATTAAATCCTTTTGTGACTCCATAGCCCAATGGATTGATACTGTCTCTTACCTATCCTATCAGCTGAACCATTCTTTCAACTCACTCACACCTTTACCCTTCAAAAGACTTCCTTCATTTTGATGATATCCTACCCAACGAAAAACAAACAAAACCCTTGTGCTTCATAACTAGCCTAATATCATATCATAAGCCTTAAAGATAATATCTTTTGAAAACACTTAAATAGAGAGATCCCTCTCTGAATCCATGAGGGCTAGATCCTAGGATTCGAAAGGGGTTTTGATGTAGGCCCTGTAGTGTTTGTTCTTGCCAATCTTGCAAACTGCAGGAGCTCTAACAGAATGAAAATTTTTAAACTAAAGGTTTTTACAGCAATGGTACTTCAGCATCCTGTCCTCAAAATGATCTCCTAACGTTCATTTTCCATTCAGCTCTTGTAAACATAAATCATATTTACCTCCATTTGAAAGCATGGTATAAGGATTTTTCCAAAAATTTCAAACAAGCCATATTCTCCTTGGTATTTCCTCTTTGAGTCTTGCTTCCAAAACTTGTTTCTGTCAAAGATCCTCCTTAGGTAAAAAATTTACTCTTTATCAGCTTCATAAAAGATAATGATGTCAACAATGTATATCATAGTAAAGAAGTTAAAAACAGGGGCCATTGCTCTTTGGAAGGTGTCTTCAACATTCCTTATACCAAGAAGCATTTGGTCAAGCATGTAGTTTCTCCAAGGAACTTTGAAAACGGCTTTATGTTGATTGATTAGAAGTGGTATCATTCGATGATAACCTGAAACACTATCATGTAATGACATCTTGTTAGAAGTTCCTACCCTTTTTATAGGATGATTTATCTTGGGATAAGGGTATTTTTACTTCATGGAGGTTTTTTCCAGGCACCTAAAGTCTATACATAGTCTACATCTGTTGGATTTCTTTTTAGTGACATAATTTATCTAGGGGTTTCATTGTTTCTCTTGGAAGGAGACCTCTTTTGAATAATGGCTATGTGACAAGACTTTAAGATTTCATCGCTATATATACAAGCATCCTGAAAATTCTCGCATAACCTTATGTATTTCAGTTTTGTGTGTAATGACAAGGTTCTAGATAACTTAATCATTTTGGGCCTTCCTAGGCTACCTACATCATACTCCTCTATATCAGTCCCAGTAGATAATCCTTTAGGGTCCATAGCAACATTTGTGAGAGTCAGTAACTCTTCTGAAGGGACAAAAATCTTTGATGATGAGGTGTCTATGTAAGGCAAAAACATAAGAATATTTTGATCCAGATTCCCAAATATTTTTGTTATGTGAGAGTATTTCAGCACTTCTGGATTGACAAAAGGAAAAAATTCGGTTTTTGAGGTTTATCCTTCATTTGAGCAACCTGATTCAGATTCGAAACTGATTTTTGGTTTTGAAATTTCATTTTCAGTTTGCAGAAATTCAAGTTCAGTTTTATCATCATGTGGTTGTTTAGAGTTGTTATAGTGTTGATTGTTGAGTCCCTCATGCAGAGACTGGTTTGACTGTCGTAGTATGTCTAGATCCATCTCAACTTCACTTACCTACTCATTAAGGTCCTCTTCATTACACAAGATGAAAGAATCAAGATCTGAGTGAATGGAATAGATAGTGGTGTTGTTTGGTCTATCTAGGCTACTTACCATATACTTCATGAGCGACTCCCAGTATAACCTCCTGGTTTAGTTGAAAACAGGGATGGTAGCATATGACATGTCAAGTTGAAGGCTTCCCTGAAGCTTAGCCCCCCGAGATCTGGATAAAAGCATAGCATACTTGGGGGGAATGACAACAACAACTATGTCTATGACTAGGTTCTTAGTAGGTATTTGTGCTAGATTGAAACAAAGATCCTTGATTAGGCCCAAACACTTGAATCTACTTAAATCGAAAGAGTATAAGTCTTTGTAAGGTTTAGTAATTTCTAGGCCTAATCTCTGCATCAAAACTTTAGGCATGAGGTTGTGAGAGGCACCGGAGTCTAGCATGACATTGTGTAATATTTTTTCATGTATTTTTAGGCTAACATAGAAAGGAGGGACAACTCCTTCTTGGTATTTGCCCTCAACTTCAGGATCAAACAACAGCTCTGGTTTGTCATCAGTCAAGTGCAGAGTGTCAGTGTCATTTCCCATGTTTAAGACTTTTAGAACTTGGGACCTATACATTTCTTGAGTAACCAGTTCAGTGAGAGGTATGGTTATCTTGATTTTAGCTATCTCTCCTTCAAAACTAAAAGGTACTTGGGTTTTGGGCATATTTACTTCAGTTTTATCAGCCATAATTTTTTCTACATTTTTAATTTGCTGATTCTGATTTGGGGCTTTGGACAAAAGAGTTTTCTCAAGGCTACTAGTAGAGGTACTAGGGCAGCTTGTGTCACCACTTGGTCGGCTAGTTTTGTCTCTGTTTGGATCAGTTTTCTTAGCCATGGTATTGGTATTGTCTGTTGTCCTTTTAGGAATATTTTTAGGGGTTTTCTGAAAAATAAAGTCTAAATTGTTATTCTTGGAGTTGTCTTGGTTTTTATTACTCCTAAGATCATATTGCCTATGGATTTCCATTATTGAATTTTCAAATCCCAACACGTATTATTCAGAATCCTCATAGTTAGTTTCAGTTTGATCCGGGGAAAATAAATATTGTTATTCTTTTGTGAGAAAAACATTATCTTCATTACCTGAACCTATTAAGTTTACATGGCTTTCTTTGAGTTCTGAATTATCTCTTCCCTCTTCATCAAGATAATTATCTTGTAAAGGAGGCCTAATTTGTTGGTCATTGTCTCGTGGCCTATTTTGGGGAGGGTCTCTTCTGAAGTTTTGTGTCCTATTTCTATTTTGGGGATTTGGTTGATTTTCCCTAGGAGGTTCTCTTTCATTCAAATTTATCCTTTCCATCATTCTCTCCATGGTTCTAACTAGGTTGTCTATCTTGGCATCAGAAGAAGAGGTTGAGCCTATGGTTTTCTCTTTGTAAGTGACTCTTTTTTCCGACCTCATCCTAACTCTCTTTTCAATCAAGTTGGCTTCTGCACCAATAGTTTCCCTTTTCATTTCTTCTAAAGTTGTGGGGTCTCTCTCTCTCTCGCAATTGGTATGTCATGTATGGATCAAAGCCTTCTAGAAATTTCACTAGTTCTAGGCCTTGTGGGGGTTCCATGTGAGGGGGGAGAGCATTGTAGACACTGTTAAACCCGGTGAAATAATCTTGTACACTTTCCCCTACATTCCTCTTAGGATTTTTATATTCAGAAAGGATTTGGAGGGGGTTTTTCTTGATTTCCCACTTGTTTATGAAATGTTGGTAGAGGGAAGGGAGATCATGTATGCTGTTAGGAGCTAAGCCTTTAAACCATTTCTTAGCCTCTCCTCCTAGGCTTCATGCAAATATCCTCATTTTAATGGTTTCGTCTTCTAATTCCATGTAGTCAAAGCATCATTTATCGTATCTACATGTTGTTTGGCAGTGATGGATTCAACTTCGGTGAAGTGGGGAATTATGGATTGGTAGTAATTTGGTAAAGGTACAAAAGGTTGTGGTAAAACCATGGGGGCATACCAAGCTGCCATGATGGGAGCTAATGGAGGATTTACAAGAGGAGGGATTGTGAAGGGGGGTGTAGGATGAAGTGGAGTGGTTTTCATAGTGGTGGTATAGATGAGTGTGGTGGAAGTACTTCTACCAGCCGACTGATTCTGAGCAGATTTGGTATGGAAAGAGCTAAAGTGATGGAGAAGCTGAATGTCAGGTGGTGTGGAAGGAAAGGATTCTCTACTAGAACTCTGCTACAAATCTATAGGATCAAGGTCAGTCTGGTCAATATTATTTTGTGACTTGGTTCTGAAAAGGTTCTTTGTGTGATGCAAGTCAAACTGGGGATCTTACAAGGTTGTAAGATGTTCAGGTACAGAGTTTTCTGTATGAATAGTCCTAACAGTGGTTAAGTTTCCAGTTTTAGAAGTTTTCCACAAAATATTCTCTAGGTCATCAACTATGGTAGGAGGATTCGGGTCTGGATGAGATCTGGTATTGATCCTTTGTGAAGCCAAATTTCAAACTCAAAATTTAGAGAGGCTGAAATTTTTAGCACTGTTTTTGGAAGGCTAACCTCTCTTAGTGCGTGCTAAACTCACACAGTGTGTGACTAGACCTATAAACTCCTCAGGGCTGATTTGACACAATTCGAGGGAGTCTAATGAGAGATAGTGAAGTAATAGACCTACTGGAGGCTAGTGGAGTTGCCAGGTAGATGTTTTTAGTTGTTTTGAGGATATGTGTGTATGGTCCACCACCAATAACTAACAAAGAAACAATCTAAGGATGTTTTTGGGTTTTCTTAGTTCCTTTATGTAGCCCTAGGGTTTGTGAGAGTGTCCTATAGCCGAGTCATCATTTTTCTAAGATGGTGAAACAACCATACTCTACTCTTGGCTATTAGTTGAGTTCTCTATGATTTGATAAGGGTTTCTGAAGTCCTAAGATATACTTAGATTGTCACTAACTCATAGGTCCCACCGTGATCACCAGAATGTTAGAGTGGCGATGAGGTGGTGATAAATCAATAGATACTACTTGATAAGAGTGTTTCTGAAATTCTAAGGAGGGCTTAGGATGTTATTTTCTCAGAGTCCCACCATGATCGCCAGAATGTTAGAGTCCCGTGATTTAGCAAATTTCTAGACCAAATTCATAGGGTAACATGAAACCGGTCTTTGGAGTCCTAGGACCTAGCCTTCATGGACTCAGAGAGGGCTCTCTCTATTGCATGCAAAGGATGTGAACTTATTTTCATTAGATGGTTGATTTTAGGCTAGTTGTGAAGTTTAGGGTTTTGTTTGTTTAATTGGGTTGGGTAAAATGATCAAGTGGAATAGGTGGAATGAGAGGTGATAAGATCATTGGGGTTTAGATTCTATGAAATTCATGGATATCTCAAAAATGAGTCAGAGTGCATCACAGGGAAAATCTAGTGTAGTCAATGGATCTTTTAAGGTTATGTGTGAAGTGAAATGGACATTAAGTTGGGAAAACAAGGTAGGGAAAAGGGAAGTTAAGAATCCTTTTTCATATACCCATAAAAAAGAGGGTCTCAAATACTAATAAGAAAAATATAATAATCATGAGATATGGCAAACTGTTTACTCAATGAAAATACTTTAACAAATAGACATCCAAGATGAACAATTTAGTGAAACACAGAGAGCAAGAAATCCTATCTAACTTCAGTGATTTCACCTTGAAAGTTTGAAAACATATAAGATGACAAATAGCTTTAACTAATGAAGAGAGAACTCCTAGACATCATCAATCAAGCTATAAAGAACATTGAGGCAAACTTATCAAGCATAAACAAAGGGATGATCAAAACATTACCTCTTTGGCTAAAACTAGCAAGTAATCCATCAAAGAGAGATTCCATAAACAGAGTTTAGATAACATAAAATAGGCAGGGCCAACCATAAAACATACTTGAAAACTAATTTCTTAAACCATTAATGAAATAAACAAGCTTAGGAGGCCCAAGGAGTAGCTAAGAATTCCTCAAACACACCCAGAAGAGGAAAACATAACGACAATAGTAATAGGAAGGAATAAGGTGCCTCAAACAACATTTCTTAGCCTATAATTTTCCGATCTACTGCAACATAGAAGGATGGATACAATGATAAACAAGAAAACATGAAAAAATTAGAGACACATTACCATTCACCAAGCTCAGGGATCTTGCAAGCAAGCTTTCATCATCATCAATCAAAGCATATCATTCACAAGCTCCATAACACCAAATTGCTCTTCAACCTGAAAGAACCATGTATTGCTCTCAAAACTCATCAAAAGCCAAAATTAAAAATGGATCATCAATGCTATATTTAACCAGCAAGGAGGAGAAAAACCTAATAGAGTATCTAGAAGCCTATTGGCCAATCAGAAATGTCACTATTGTCCTTGAGACCTTGCAAGGCCCAAGGCTCAAAATATCTAAAACAAAATATATTTTCGGGCATTGTTAGAAAAGAAAATGATATTTGAGGTCTGAAAATCCTCCTAAAACTTTCCAAGAATACATTTTTGACTTTCCCTCTACTAAGGGCACAACATTGTGTTTTAGGAGGAATTTCCATGCCAAGGGCGTAGCACAGGAGCAGGAAAACTGGGTCAACTTGTAGCAGTGCTTTGAAAGCCTTCCCGATGTCTGAAAAAAGATTCATGATGGCCCATTGGAAAGCCCTTTGAGTCTAATTTTCAGATATAGCCTTGGTTATCTGATTTGACCTCTATAACCTATTCAAAAAGTAAAAATTCCAAGGCTGGTAAAGGCACAACACATGTCATGAAAAGCAGGCAGAATGGTGAAAATTTGGGTGTTTTTGACGCTTTGGAGGACCAAAACAACTCCAATTGATCTGAAAATTTGTGAGAATACTACATTGGATATGAGGATTCCAAAAATGTGAGTCTTTCCTCCTGAAGGTGCTCTGAGAAAAAGCGTATGACCATGTGTGCTACCCCCTTGGCCCTCAAAATTAGCAAAAAACCAAAACTTGTCAAAATTCTCCCAAATTTGGTGAATGAGTGCGTCATGGGTTTTGGGAGACCTATAGGGAGGATTGTGCTAAGATTACAAGCCTATCTTGTCCTTTTTCTTCTTTTAGTGTTTTAATTTCCATGAGGGCTTCCTTCAGTTTGGCACAAGCAAGTTTGTTTTCCATTGCACAGTACTTGGTCATCTTTTTCTAGAGAGCAAGGCCCCTCTTTATCTTCTTGAACTACTTGTGTTCATTCTTGTAGTATTGAATGATACATTGTGCCATCTCAAAATCTCTCCCCCCCTCTGTGATTTGTGCATCTTTTCTTTGGAATAGTAATCTAGTGGCCACCTCCTTATCCTCATTATCATTGTCAAGGTCAATAAATTGAGGCTTTTGAGTAGTTTTCCTGCCTCCCTTACCTTTATTGTCCTTTTTCATATTTTCCTTGCCCTTTTCAAGCCTTTGAGATGATGTAGATGGCAAGGTCCCTTGCCTTTTGGAGGTAGCAAACACTTTCCTTGATCCTCTTTGATATGTGTGAGGAAGAAACTCAAATTTGTTTACTAGAATTCTCTTACCATGACTGATCTCAAGATTTCCTTTCCTTTCAACAATGATCTCTACATTTATGTCTTCTTCATTTTGTTCTTGACTGCCCTCTTGACAGGTACTTTCATTTTCCTTCATGCTCACATCACTATCATGACGTTCACCACTATCATCAATCTCTTGAATGCCTTTTGGGTTCATAATGTCACTACTGTCATTATTTTTAGGGTTATCAATCATCATGGTGTCTTCATTATCCTCCTCTGTATTTGCAAAATGATCATTTCCATCATAATTTTCTGTGTTGTCACTGTTATAGGTGTTGTTGTTAGTGTCTTCATTACTGTTTGGTGCATCTTCATCATTTTTATCTTCTTCCATATCTTCTGCACTGTCATTTTGTTCTAAACTATCCTATGTCTCTTCTTCTTTATCACTGCTTTTATCTTCAGAATATGCCTTTTCATTATCTGTTTCTTCTTCCTCATTTGATGTCTCTATTTGTTCTTCTGTTTCTTCTTCATCTTCACTATTTTTCTCATTTCCTTTTTTTTTTTCTTCAGAATTTGCCTCATCACTGCTTGCATCTGCCACTTTTTTATTGCTTGCATCTGCCTCTTCTTCCTCTGTTTCTTCCTCACTATTTGGCTTACTTCATTTGTCCTCCTCTTCTTCTAATTCTTCCTCTTGGCTGTTTTTTCCTCTTCCTCAAGTCCGTCACTTTCTGCCTCATCCTTTGTTTCTTCTTCCTCAATGTCCTTTGTTTCTTCCTCATCATCATTTTCTTCATTTTCACTTTCTTCTTCTTCATCATTTGTCCTTTCTTCTTGATGGTTGTTTTCCTCTTGACTATCATTTTCCTCTTTCTCTTCATCACTTTCTTCTTGTTCTAATGCTTTAGGAGAAGGTGACGGAGGGAAGTTCTATTGGGGAGAGGATTCATGTGGAGAGGATGATTCATGGTCAGTGAGGGGTGATGGAGGAATGGAGGAAGGTGGATGAGATGACGAGGGTAAACTTTGTAGAGGAAGAGGCTGTGGATTTGTGAAAACATCATGGGAAATGAACACTTCCCATGGGATACCTTATTGCTCTAATTTATGAAACACAATCATCTTGATAAGATAATGGTGGAAAATACTCTGCATTTGTTGTGAAGGAGGCCTCTTTTGCACAATGTATGACATCTTATCAATACTTCTATAAAGGTAATAGGTAAACTATAGTAGCTTGGCCCTAGTGAAGTGCATAAGCAGTCTTATATGGTATGAATAAAGTCTAGAAAACCTCCTCTCGCATGTAAAGTACTTCATGATGACTTTCATTAAAGCAGCATATCTTTCCAACAGATGGGAAAGGGAAAAATAGTCTTGCAATCAACTTGGTATCTTGGTTTCAAGAAAGGCTGATAATGGCTCAAGTCAAAATTCACCTGTTTGAACCATTTTTCTCCCATACAAGGTATTCCAGTGGCCATAGCAATTGTATTGGTGGATAGCTCAAAATTTACCCCAGCTAGATGCACTTGATGGTTATGGAGGTTGAGGAAAAATATTCTGATCAACTTAGGGTGACTTTGGACTCTTTTCACTTTCTCACAGAAATCAAAACAACCCACCTCTTGAAAATAGGCAACTATTGTAGGGGAGGTTGTCAACTCCATGGTGTTCAAAGGTTTAAACCTTTTTTATTTTCCACCCTTTCTCTGTGGTCCCCTAGGCCTTTGGCCTCCCTTGCCACTGTCACTACTACCTTATCTAGACATTTCATTTTTTACTCTTGCTTTGAAAACAAAATCTTGAACTACTTGTGAAATGATATGGAGAGGGCAAGTGAGATGATAATGGGAATGGTAGTGACTTGCAAGTGAAGGAAAATGATAAGTGATTAGAAAAGTAGTCTCAGTGTATCTTTATTATGTAGATGGGTGAGTGTTCTTCAATCAGTAGAGTTTTTTAGCATGGTGACCAAGCCTTTCTCTTCCTTTAGGGTTTTTTTACCTTTCTCTCTAAGTTCACCATTTAAAACAGTATGAAAGGGGGCAATAGATCTAAATACCTCTTAAAAAACCCTCAAGAGGTGCCAAGCAGAGACATGGAGGAGCTCTGAGCAAATTTGGAGGCTTGCACAGCTTGAAAATATTCCTGGCTAAATGCATAGCACAGGAGCATAGAACTTTTTCTCCTGCACGCACTATTGGGCCAGCCTGAATGGACTTTTGTGTAGCACCTGTGTGGAGGAAAAGAGTGTAGATCTGGCAGAGCTACACGTGGTCGGGTCGGTCTTCTACATGGCTGTCGGGTGGGCTTGAACGATCTTTCGTTGGCTGTGGAATGTCCAAGGCTCAGGTCTGTCAGGATTTCATGCAGTGTGGAAGGGTAGGGAAAACACACAGCACAGGAAGAGCTTTTACACTTTCTGGTCCTATCGAGTGGCTTTGAACGGGTTGTTGGGCCCCCTCTAAACGTTTGTAAGTAGGTACCGTAAGCATGCAGCACCAGGCGAAGTGGTCTGGGTCCCGCACGTGGTACCAATGGTCTTTCACAGGAGTGCAATGCTTCATTATAGTTTGCACAGGGGTCACGCACATGCGTGTAGCACTATGTTTCAGGGGCGTAACACTGTGTTTTTTCTGCCCTAAGTCTTGCCAGAAACTGCAAAATCTTTCATTGAAAACCTTCCACTCTCTTTTGCAAATGAGAAATGGGCTTGAGTGATAAACAATGGCCTTTTATACCTTTTGGAAAAATAATTTAAAACCAAAAACTAAACTTTTCTAATGTTTTCTTTGATCTATTATCCCTTTACTGATACTTCTTTTACCTTTGTAGTAGGTGAATTTAGACACACAAAAAATGATCTCTTTGTGGGTGATCTGAAAATATGACTTTCTTCCTCCTTTTACTGATTTTGATAGTTATCTCTATTTTGACAAAGACTGTCAGGCATGTCCACTATGTCTTCTTTTGGCCACTTCTGTTTTGTTGCGGGTGCCTATAACACATTTGCCTTTGATCCCTTTGTCTTTATTTGGATTTTTACAAACTTTAATAACCCAACAGGGATTTCATGGTTAACATGATTTTCCATTTCTGACACTTCACCTCATGCTTTCTTTATTTTGACCATTTTGAAGACCTTTGACTGTACTTTGAAAGTTTAGGCTCCTTCATACTTATACTCTTTACAGTTTCTCCCTTTGGTGCAGTGAAATAGTGTTTCCTTGACAAACCATGTAAGTCATCTTCTAATATCATTTTTCAATTTATGCCTGCTATCATCAAGGATTTATTTCACCTTCATTTCCAGTTTTAATAAATCTTCAATTCATGCAGAATTGTGCTGATGTACCTCTATCTTTGTGGTTTGGTTTTGGCTCCTTGCCTGGCAACACTATTTTTCCAATTAGTCATAAAAACCCTAATTTTATTTGAACATAGGCATCTTGTCTCTTCTTTGCTGTGAATGTCCTTTAGTGAGGAGTTGGTCTCTCTCCTTACCTCTTTTCTGCTAGTATCTATCTCATTCATTCTTGTAGAAATGTTTAAGATGGTTAGCTGTATTTTTGCAGTAGTTGTGATTTGATTAAGGAGGCCTTGCTTGGAAGGTTTTCTGATCCATTTGGACAATCACATGCTAGCCTTCTTCCTCTTTGATTTCAGCCTCTTGGCACAAGAAAAACACTGATTAAGAGCATTCAAAATAACCTTAAATTTTGTGAAACCCTAGTGACCTAGTGGGAAATTCCTTGGACTTGATCCTTGACTGAGATTAGGCTTGGGATCTTGACAGTGTAAAAGCAGAGCTTCTTGATCAACGAGTGTATTTGAGGATATAGAAATGGATGAACTTGAATGATCTCAAGAGCTTTATAGAGGGATTTTGAGATCATCAATGCTTTAATATATCTAGTAAACATGGGAAAAAGCAGGTTGGTTGGTGATCATAGATGGAAAATGGAGGGGTCGGGCAAGGCCAAACTGGGTGCTAAGGTCAAAGGTGTAACAATGCAGTGAAGATGAGTAGCATGAGCCCACGATGGGTATTCTAGGAGTGGTATGTTGGTCATGACTTGGTAGAGTATTAAAATAGTGAAAAATTTATCCTAAGGATAATGAAGGCAGTGAGATTTCTAGAAATTACAACATTCATGAATTTTGTTTCTAAAAATCTGGGATAAACATTTAGTCATATATAGAAAGAAAAAAATTACTGATGACTAATAGGTTATACGGTGACAACTAGAGTGTCATTCATCTTTAAAATAAATCATAATTTCATTCCAAGAATAAACACATACAACTCAAGTACCATTTCATACGGTCAGTGTTGGGAGATGGATTGTTGAAGTCATAAAATTACACACTAGCCAGAATCATGCAGATATGTTAAAAAAAGTTTTAACCTGGGATAAACCGAGGTTCTGATCAGTTTCAATTGTCTTCAAGTATGATGATGAAGATGAGAAACAACCAGGTCCAAAGTGTCCGAGCCATTTTCCAACAAATGAAGCAGCGGTGGAGTTTCTAGAATCAGTCTCCAAGGAGAGATTTTTGGGTGTGGAGCCTGATTATCATCTTGATTTAGAGGTCTTTGTTTCAGCTGGATGTATATCCAAGGAAGACTATATGCACCTCCACGTGGGGGTTGGGCGGGGGGGGGGGGGGGGGAGGTGCCTGGGGGTTCCGGGGGGCCCATTCCCCTCGGCTGGGGGGTCCCATTAAGGGAATTTTTAGGTCCAAAATGGACCTTATAAGGAAATTATAAAATAATAGTGGAAATAATAAAATAAGCTTAGATTACATCATCAAATTTTAAAGGGAAAAAAGAAAAAAATTACTCTTTCAACTCATATTTTCACCTTATGTCGCTAAGGTTTTACTAAAATTTCAAGTGGGAATACTCTTTGGATGCAAAATTTAATTCCTCATCCAAGGAGTGCCCATGTTGCATACTTTCAATGGACCCTGCAACAAAAAAATGAGAAATATATGAAAATGTGATTGCAATCATGGTTTTTCATGTATTACTCATTTTTTTGGGTAGTAGGGTCCATCGAAAGTATGCAACATGGTAACTCCTTGGATGAGGAATTAAATTTTTCATCCAATAATGATTCCCGCTCAAAATTTTAATAAAACCTTTGCGATATAAGTTTAAAATATGAGTTGAAAAAGTAGATTTATTATTTTATTATTTTTTAATCTTTTTAATTTTTTACTCAAAAAATGGTGAATAATCCCCCATGGTTGAAATCATCATATTGAATCCTATTGGTCTTATAAAGTTTATTTTGGTTTTACATTTTTCTTAGGAGGCCCATTTTAGACCTCAAAATTCCCCTAATGGAGGAGGGATAGTAGTCCTGGAAGCTTAAAATAGATGTAAAATTTCCTTGTAAAATATTGTAATTTCATAGTCAATCTAGGTCATTCATTAGGTGGATGATATTATGGTAGAAGTTATGTTTAATTTATGGTTTTTTCCATAAAAGGCAACCCCTCTGTTGTATGAGGGAATGATGTTGCAACTGTGTGTTGAGAGTGTATTTTGAGTGAGAAAGAGAAAGGGCCACTGTGTGAGAGAGTAGAGGATATTACAACGGATCTGTTGTAGGTTTTCTCTCTTCATTTTGTTGGATAATATAAAGGAAGGAATATATTTCTATCCATGGACATAGACCAAGTTGGGTGGACCGCATATATCTGTGTCTCTTTTGTTTCATATGTTTTCTATGTCTATATTTCTGCATATTTTTATGTGTTCTATTTCTCTGTAATATATAATTTTCTAACGCATTGGGAGACTTGTAATTAAATCCATGGAAGCATATGTCCAGATGTAAGAAGGGAGTGGAAAGGGTTGCAAGGTTCTTGATAGCTTGATCATTTCCCCTTTTTTGTGCTGGAATACATCGCATTCAGCTACAAATGTAAGAATGTCATTATTCATGTTGGTCCAAAAGAAAGAGCAGCGTGCTTGTGCATAAGTATTTTGAAAGTATGAATTTCCTACAAATGGAGAGGAGTGAAGCTCTTCCAAGATGTGGGTTTTGAGGGTGAAGGTCAAAGATAACACTACTCGATCCTTATAGAGAAGAACCTCATCCTTCCAAGTGTATTCCTCTAAGGAATTAGGATATGTTCATAATATATTAATGAGTTTGGATTGAGAGGGGTGGGAGAACCATTCATGATGAGGTTCTTCAATCCAATATGGTATGGGTAGAGAGAGGGATAAAAGGGTGCCCTCATCCTCAAATTGGCGCGATAAGTAATCAAACACTACATTGTCATGCCCCTTCTTGTAAATTATCTCATAATCATATCCCAACATTTTTGTGAGCCATTTATTTTGTTGTGGAGATAATAGATGTTTCTTGAGAAAATATTTTAGGCTATGATGGTCAGTGCAGATTTGGAAAAAATGCCCCAATAAATATGGTCGCTAAGTGTATACTACATGTAATATTTCCATCGTTTAATTCTCATATGTAGATTGAAATAGATTCTTTCCATTGAGTTGTTGACATGTTAAAGTCAATGTTGTACCTACCTACATTAATACTGTGCCAATGCCCATACCTGAAGCATCACATTAAATCAATTTTTTTTTTGGAAAGTCTGGTAGGGCCAATACTGGAGTGGAGAAAATGGCTCGTGTAAGAGCCACGAAGGTCTGCTAAGTTGCATAAGTCCATAGAAATGATTTCTTCTTGAGAATATTAGTGAGGGATTAGGAAATGTGTCCATAATTGCGAACAAATTTTTGATAGTAGCCCGTGACAACCAAGAATCCCCTCAAACTATTCAAGGTTTTTGGTTAGGGATAATCTTGCATTACCTGCATCATTTTTTGATCAACCCTCACTCCTTCATGAACCATAATGTGTCCCAAATAATCTACTTATTCAATGCCAAAGGAACACTTGGATAATTTGATAAATATTTTATGATATTGGATCAGTTGAAATACTTGGTCAACATGCTGAAGGTGGGCGTCCCATGTTATGATGTAGATGAGAATGTCATAAAATAATACCAAGACAAATTTTCTAAGATATCATTTCAAAAGGTGGTTCATGAGGTTCTAAAAAGTGGATGGGGAATTACAAAGACCAAATGGAATGGTAAGGAGTTCATAATCGCCTTAATGATTTCAGAAGGCTATCCAGGGAATGTCAACTTCCTTCATCGATATTTGGTGATAGCCCGAGTAGAGGTCCATATTGGTACAAAATCTGGCACCATGCAGTTCATCAAGAAAAACTTTTAACTACTAGGATAATAAAATTTTCGTTGATAGTGAGCTTGTTAAGGGCCCTAAATTTTGGACACATACGCCATTCATCGAATTTATTTAGAACGATGACCACTGGAGATGAATAAGGGCTGATGCTCAGATGAATAACATGAGCTTCGAGGAGTACTTGATGATTTTATCAATTTCATTCTTTTGTGAAAAAGGACATCAACAGGGGCAGACATTTGGCAGATAGGTACACAAGAGAAAAATGATTCTATGCTCATATTCACCCATAGAGGGTTTGAGTTCCTTGGGTTTGAGTTCCTTGGAGGAGTGTATTCAGTGGAATGGATGAAATTAAATTGTGTTACTATCCCATGATGGTCCTTTTTCAAAATCTTCTCCATTTGATGCAAGTTGATGATAATAGGAGAACCTTCCTGGAGTCCTTGCAGTGTATGAGTGTGGCCATTCTTCTTAAAGCTCATATATAACTCTTGGAAGTCAATTTCTATAGGGCCCATTGTGGGGAGCCATTCAACACCAAGGACAATGTCAAAAATTCCCATTTCAATTCGAAACATGTGGGTTTTGAGGTGATAATCCCCCATTTGAAGCTTAATATTTTCATAGCATCCTTTACATTTCATGGTCCCCCATCAGTGATAAGGACATGGAAATTATATACCGCCTTGACAAAAAAATGAACGAATTCTTCTACTCTCTTATGGAAACATTTATGTGTGCTAACACTATCAATCATCACCACTACTCGCCGATCTTTAATAAAACCTCAATTTTAGAGTTTGGGGAGAAGAAATTTAGGCTAGGGCATGGAGTGAGATAACCATATCATGTGGTGTAGTTGTAGTATAACTATTTGGGGATGTTAGAGGTTCACCCTCTTCCTCCTCAAGCACTTCAGTCGATGGAGATTCACTAGCAGAGCGATTTTTAGTAGCATTGATTTGAAATAATTTTGGTTCCTTGCATGTATGTCCTGGGAAGTATTTGTCATCATAGTGGTAGTAGATTCCTTGTTTCTTTCTTTCATCCATTTTTTTCGAAGACACCTTTTGAATCTAAAGTGTTTTGGTGGGGCCCTTGGGAATTTAAAACAACTTCTACCTCTAAGACCTTGTTGCATGCTTCTAACCAAGAAGTTGGGTGATGCATTCAAACATGGGCTTGGATGGCTTGGTTTAGGCCATTGATGAAACATTCCAAGTAAAAGGAATCTCCTAGTCCTTCAGTCTTGATGGATAATTAGACAAAGGCTGCAATATAGTCTCGTACTATACCTGTTTTCCTGAGCTTAATGAGAAGACCCAAAAATTAATATTCCCGATCAAAGTGATCACAAATTTCTTTTGACAACATGTTCCAAGTTGGCCTCCCTGGATAAAATTTCTGATGTTAATGACATCATTTCCATCGCTTTTGGTCTTAGTAAAGAGTTCCCACATGTAGTTTAGTGTCATCATCACATATATTATTAACATGTAAATATTATTCCATTTGTGCCAATGATACTTCCGAGTTAGAGCCATAAAATTTTTACATGCCCTTTTTGGGTGTCTGGTGGCTCGAATATGTTCACCTCCATGGAAATGAACGTGATGGCTAGAATCTCCTTCTATGTGTGTATCAACATTGTTTTATTCTCTGATGGTTTTGCAAGACATCTTCAGGGCTTCAAATACTTCTGTGATTTTGTTATTAACAAATTCTTATAAGTGATTGAATTTTTCCTCGAGGGCTACAACTTTCTTCGCAACCTTCTCTGTATCCATAACTTGATTACTGGTATCGTGGATACACTTGCCTGAAGTTTTTTTTTGAGTGTATTGTGGAAAAAATACAACTAATGAATTACCTAAGGTCAGGTTTTAGGATACCCTAGGGGGGATTCCGATATACCCAAGGGTATGTGGAAGTGCAGTCTGTATGTAATTCTATCTAATAAGATAGTACTTGAAGGGGTACCCACAGGGGTTACAAGGGAGTCCAACAAGTGTGACCACCTCTTGTAGTTCCTGCATGCATCCCTTCCCAAATTTGCATGTTTATGTGCTCAATGATGGATCCCATGGTTTAAAGACACTAAAACATGTCCCTAGCCTAAAAAAAAAAATCTTACAAAATCAGAGGTACAACTGGCCATGTAAAGTGCTTTGATACCACTTGTTATGAACTTGATTTGCGAGAATAACAAAATTCCAGAAATACCAAACGATATTTATAGAAACATGGAAATATCACATGAATTGAGACAAGTTGCAAAGATATTTTATTATTCAAAAGCATAATACAATGTTCACTTTCCTCTTTGAGGGGGAAACTTCCAAGATAACAAAGCTCAATTGCAATAAAAATCGATGATTCTTCCCTTGCTATCTAAGACTATTTATAGCTTTATGACATCCAAAACACTAATTACTAGTGGTCCCTTACATAATACGGGTTAAAAGATTTATTTATTAACTATGGCCCATTTATAACTAAATGTGGTCCCTTTTCTATAATGCAGGTCAACCACTTACAATTATTATTAATGCAGATAACCTATTACTAACTAACTATGAGTCAACTAACCAACTATGACTCTGACTAGGCCCCTTGGGCTTATTACATTGATGGGGTTAGGGTTGGATTGTAACACAAACCATGGTCAAACAAAGCAGCAAAAGGTTCAATAAACACATGTCAAGCAACCCAAGAAAACCTTAGTCAACACTGTTTAAAGCAAATTGAACTTTTGATTAACTTCGCTAGTGTTTTCTCTCTCTCTCCATTGCACGTGTGGATATAAAAAAAAAGATATGATGATTAAAATTGATTTCCAAATGTGAGAGGTAAAATATCAATATATGTAGAAATCATACAAACAATATGTATTCCAATGGATTCAATCCGATCATGCAATATCCTAAAGCAAGATACTATCCTTCTACAAATCAATTGCGGAAAATAAACACGACTACCAATCACAACAAGTAAATAAAGAAGAAAATCAAACCACAACACGAATATTTTCTCGAGGAAAGCTTACTGCTCAAACCCCTCTATCTTCTATTGTATATTCACTAAGGAATCATGAAACAATTAAAATGCACTCTTCTCACAAGAGTCTCCTACACCCTCACAACTATCTCAAAACTAATCCGGACAAAATCGACCAACGCGTAGCCAATTTTCAGCCTTTACTCAGCCTGCCTTTCTTGCGCAATTCATGTGGAATGCAATCCCTATTATTTAGGAAATTCAACCTTCCAAAACTACACAATGCTCATGGGAAATCCTATGGTTGTCTTTCTACATGCGGGAAGCCTACTAATGATACAAATGATATTTAACATCCCTTTAACATTTGTATCAATTGGGTCTCCACTGGAACTAACATGCATGCAACTATTAATATTAAATCATCAGTTTCATGACAGATCACTTCATGTAAATTAAAACCAATTTAATTCACTTGACCTCTCACTAGTGCAACAAACAATTACAGCTAGTTCTCCTAATTTTAACTCAATAAATTGAGTTAACTAATTTCTCATGCATTAAACAAATGCACTAACTGCAACTCGAACTCCATAACTAATAGAATTACTCTTCATGCCTCACCAAAAACCCTCAAATAGAAACTAATGAGCTAACTAAGTTTATCACACTTAGTTAACTATTACAAGTGATTATGAGATAAAATTACATTTTATTGTCCAATTTAATTAAGGGAAAATTAAATTAGACATATTTCTTGTTGAATTTTCAACACTCCCTCTCAATAAGAAAGGGATTATCTGCCACCCCGATCCTACCTCTATGGTATTTGAATTTGGTCTTGGCAAGCGCCTTTGTCAGAATATCTGCATCTTGATCTTCCGTGGGAATGTACTGAAGTAACATAATGTGTCTATGAACACAATATCTGAGATGGTGGTACCTGATGTCTATGTGCTTGGACCTATCATAGAATACCAGATTAACTAAGAGCTTAATGCAACTCTGGTTATCACAATGTATTACTGTCTATTGGAGCAAGGTCCCCTAACCCATTTTTGGTCTAGTTTTGTAAGATTTTGTAATATTTAGTCTAGCACAGGGTCTTTGGGGTGGGTCAAAGCCCCAAATAAATTGTAAAGGGTCAAAGGGTAGACCAAGAAAACCACAGTTTACAGGCCATAGAGTAGCACGGGCTAATATGTTATAAATAGATGGATAAATCGAGTCCAGAGATAGGCTAGTTTTGTGGGGTTGCACTTGGATAGGAACTGTGGATATTTTGTGTTGATTATCTATGTAAGGGCTCCTGCTGGCTGCATTCGTGGAGACCCCGAGTCCTGTTGTGTGTGGACCTTGCTGGCCGTGTGTGCGGGCTGGTAGATAGAGTCTGTAAGTTAGATCTAGATATGAATGAAGGAGAAGACTGTTTGTGATATTTAAGTGTTTTCATGTTATGATTATCGAATATGATTTATGTTATTTCTGTGATTATACCTGCTCACTAAATACTGATGATTTACTGATGTGCACGTGGATGTGATATTATGAATGCATAGATATGGTTTAAGTGATTTACTTTGGTTATATGTTATCTGATGATTTATGATCTTTGCTCTGCCAATATACTGTTAAGGGTTTTTGTGTTAGGGCTTCCCCTGTGGACGTCTGTATGATTTGAAAGGACCCACTTCAATTAAATTTCTCGCTCTCTCTTAGGGTACAGTAACCTCGTTTCAACACCCCCCATACTAATTTGAGTGACACCTTGACCTGCGCAAGCAGGCCATTTATGAAAGGGCCAATAGTACAGGGGTTTGTTGGCAAACCTTAAAATCGAACCTGGATTAAGACCCCTCAAGCCAACAAATGGTTTTGTTGTTGGGACCGAGATCATTTTGAGAGAGAGATCGGGTAATTCCATGGGGTCATTGGCAGCCATTGAAGCCTGAACTTGAGGACTGGTTTGAAAAACAGATTCAGGATTTTCCCCTAAAAGAGAATTGAAGTAAGAAGCTATCTGCCAAATAGTGGAAAAACAAGTACTTTTTTTTACAGAAGTGCATGAAATCTTATCCATATCCTTCGCACATGAAATGCAAGAGTGGTTTACACGATTGGTGGAGTTCCAGACCTGTTGGAAAGACGATTAGGTCACACAGTGGACCCCTGAATTGATCCAACAATTGGAAAACACTGATAACAATATCACTAGAACTGTAGACCACTGGGTTGATAGTATTTTGGGAGGATTCGAAATATAATTTTCAGTTCATCATTTTATGTCATATTCAGAAGCAGAGCAAAGGTTCTTCAAAGGATTTAGAGGTAGGTTCCTACAAACCATGTCGTTGTCGATTAAGATGCTATTGTGTGAAAAGGGTGCCCTGTGTGGCCACACCGAGTGAATGACCTCCGACCAGAGTGGAAGCACGACATGAAGTGTTAAATACTATCAGGTTAATCAAGAAGAAGATAGATCAATATACAGTCCCTTAAGGGAATCACCTGATTTTAACCAGGGCAGGGTTGCGCAATTTGGAACCAGTCCCCTGGCTATGCCATCATCAAACCCAAGGACGATATGGTAAGAATACTCCTACCCCACCTTTGCCACCACCTAAGGACGATATGGTTGCACACATGAAACTGCCTACCTTTAAGGGTGTGGGGGATGGGGATATGGATCGATTCTAGTTTGTAGAAGAGTCTGTATGGACTGTGCAGAACATTAATAGTGATGTTGTCAAAAGAGCGTACTTGTCCATAGCCTTTGAAGGAAGGGCCCTGGACTAGTTTATAGGATACATTGGTCAACATGCGAACGCGTCAATACAAAATATTGAGGATGCCCTAAAGCAACAGTTCTGAAAGCCTAAATCATACTATCAATGTGTAGTCGAATTAAAGGACTTCAGGCAGGGACCTACAAAGTTCATCTAGGAAGCTGACCAATGACTGAAGAAGGTCATCAATGATGGGGGATTTGTCTACCAGGAGAAATAATAGAAGGTATGGTTTATCACCATGTTATTTCCATATCTGTGAGGACCTATGGGATAGTAGAAGATCGACTCCCAGGAAGAAGCTCTGGAGATTTCCATGAAGTTAGAATCTGCACCAAGAGATGATACTCATTTTGCGACACTATAGATCTATAGCTAGTTAGCGGAAATGAACTTAGAAATTCAAAACTTATGAAAGGATCAGGGTAAGGAAGCTAGCCCTGATGTCTGGTGCATACGCTATAGGGTGTCGGGCCATACTAAGGATCAATGCTCTTTGTTATCATATTATATTCAGGCTAGGGGGCCAAGCCCTCTACACCCTAGGGAAATGGCTAGACCTAGTACCCCCATTCTGTGGTGTGATGACTGTCGGGTAGCAGGAAGACATGCTACAGATCACTACCCACGACTAGGTGTCTATGTTCCAGAATTGGAACAAAAATGGTGTAGATTTTTCCTATCTATGGGGAATGAGGAACAAAACTGCCGAACACTCGACTTAATGGTATATAGGGGAACCTATACAGGGTGCAGGCTGACCCCTCATCATCAATATTTCCTCTGGGAGGGAAGGATCCCTCGCAAGAGGAAGGGGAGGAGAAAGAGATGGAGGTGTTGGTCGAGGACGAGGGCTACTGATCTGCTAATACGGTGGGGACGTGGGACATTATCCAAGAGATTGCTTGAATCTTGCGCACCAGTCCTATAGATATTGCAGGCAGTTTGACCATGTCATTGAGAAATTCCCAATTCTAATAGCAAAAATGCAGGAGAAACATCAGACGCCCACACAAAACGTACAATGGGTTAAGGCAGAAACACGAGATGGTGGGCCAAGTATCAATGTGATCACACACAACATAATTGCCACCGGAGGGGTTGAGGAAAAAGTTTCGGCTGAATCACTAATCAAGAAGGATATGGAGAAAAAGGAAAGCTTAGATTTGAAAAAGGAGAACGAAACCTTCATGGAAGCTCAGAGGGAGATGGCCAAAGACGAAGCATCTACCTCAAATATTTTAGTAGACCCAAAAGAAGATGAAGTAGTTAAACCATTCCTTCAGGCATGTATGAAGTTGATGCGCAACGAGAAGGCAGTAGAGAATCTCCAAGCATTAATAGATAGCTGCGTAGAAAAGGTTCCCTCACAACCAGAGGTTAAAACTGTGAACAAGTTGTACAAAAACAAAAAAAGTAATGGTCGGGAGATGCGCATGACTGCACAGATTGGAGACTATGAAATGGACCAAGTCATCCTTGACTTAGGATTAGACACAAATGTCTTACCCAATCAAAACTGGAAAATAATGGGATAACCTAAGCTGGAATGGTCTACTATTCAGTTACAAATGGCTAATCAACAAAATATCATCCCACTGGGGTGTCAGTCGAAGGTTGTGGTAGACATCACAGGTGTTAAATTTTATGCTAATTTTGAAGTAATTCAAATTATGGATGACAAAGACCCTTACCCTACGCTCTTAGGTATGGATTGGGCTATTGACATGGGAGGTATCATTAACTTAAAAAGGAGGATTATGATCTTTGAAAGTGAAGGTACACGGGTGATAGTACCTTTGGATCCAGCAAAAGGTGAGTGATACACTGAACCAGTACATGAGGAGGAGGATGTTGATCACATCTACAAACTAACCGTCTGGGATGTCGATTGGATCAACCCCATGGCTCATGGAATTTTATGATGGGAAAAAGACAACGAATGCCTCTTAGAATTATATGGAGAGATAGAAAATTGGCAGAAGTGGTGCCGATGCATTTCCTCAGAGGTAAGAAAACTACCCTACTTTGATGGTTCTGGTAGTGTTAAGGAATTTCTTAAACAAATTGAAGTAGATGTCCCTAAAGAACGAAGGTTTTGGGCCCTTGAATTGGCTATGCGCACAATCCCCGCATGATGGTGGGAAACCCATAAGGGAGATTTTTAGGACTAGGGGGAATGTCGACAAAATTATGATCCTACGATTTGACCCTTCGGTCAACCTGCCCTTGGAACTCTTCTAGGGTCGAGGGGATCTGCGCAAGCACTTGGCTCTCTGGATGGATGTAAGTATGGAATGAAAACACATGGAATGAATGGGTCCATATGTTTATTAATTCTTTAGGACCAATCCCCACCACTTGGTGTTTGGATGCATAACTACACCAACGCACTCGTCACTGGGGTACAATGATTGAGGATTTCATGGTGACGTTTATTCTAGTGGGATGAACTAAGAAAATTGATGAAGCCTTGCAAGATATGGATGCTCTGGTCTTTAATTAGCCACTCTCTAAGCAAGAATGTACTGCGCCAGCCTAGGATGCACATATGCAGGATATTGTCAACTGCAGAAATTTGTTAGTCAAAGACTATGGTGAAGACCCCCAGAATATCACTATCCCAGAATTTGAAGGGGATCGTGCCATTGTAGGACCTCTGCTACAGGCAGTTGATGTTACCAAACCATTGAAACTGAAGGAAGTCAAAATTGGCACAAAAGCGCAACCTAAGATAACCAAGCTTGGGGATTACTAGGATAATGACACATTGGGGAAGATTGTGGAGCTCTTGACTAAATATCAAGATCCGTTCCCCACAAATTTCTCAGAAATCAAAGGGATAGTCGGGGATATGGGTGTTATGAGGATTACCCTGAAGTTGGATGCACACCCTATCAAGCAGCGACCCTATCTCCTGAACCCTAAATATAAACAAAAATTTAAGGAGGAAATAGAGAAGATGGTGGCTGTAGGTATCATTGAAATAGTGGAACAGACAGATTGGGTAAGCCCTATGGTGGTCTAGAAAAAGAAGAATAAATGAAGATAAGAATCTGCATAGACCTACGCAAGTTAAATTATGCCTGCATACATGATCCCTTCCATACATCATTCTCTGATGAAATACTGGATAATTTGGGAGGTAAGGAATCATACTCATTCAATGATGGGTTCTCAGGGTACCATAAGATCCGCATAGCACCTGAATACTGCATCAAGACAATCTTCGCGACTGAATGGGGATCGTTCCAATACACTGTTATGTTATTTGGGTTGAAGAATGTCCCTGCCATCTTTTCATGCGTAGTTGTAGCAGTATTCAAGGAATTTACTCATAAGTTTTTGGAAGTCTATTTTGATAATTGGATAGTTTTTGGCTTAGTAAAGAACCATGTGTCAAACCTACGCATGATGTTGGATGCCTACAGGAAACACCAAATTTTGCTAAACATCAAGAAATGCATATTTTGAGTCCCATTTGGGATTCTATTGGGGCATGTGGTGTGTCAGCAAGGATTGATGGTTGACCCAACCAAGATCACAGTTATCATCAATTTGGTAGTCCCCAGTATTGAGACATAGTTGCGCTCCATCTTAGGCTGCACCAGTTACTACAGAAAGTTTATTCAAGGACATGCTTTGCTCACCGCACCAATTGGAAAAGTTGCTAAAGAAAGATGTTTCATTTTTTTTGGATAACGAGTGTCAGAAGATATTTCCCAACTGGGAAGAGGTCTTTCATGTGCATGTGGATGCATCAGGGATAGCACTAGGAGCTGTCTTAGCGCAACCAGGAGAAGGGGACATTGATCATTCAGTTTCCTTTGCTATAGAAAACTCTTGAGCGTGGAGCGTAACTATTCTACCACGGAGCACGAAGGGTTGGAAATGGTGTATGCCCTACAGAAATGTAGACACTACTTATTATGTGGACACTTCAAGATGTTCATAGATCATTCAACTTTAAAATACTTGGTCAATAAGCCTGTGTTGGGGGGGTAGATTTGTAGGTGGTTACTGTTGTTCCAGGAGTATGATTTTGAAATCATTGTGAAATTGAGGAGATCGAATGACGGGCCTGATCAATTGTCTCGGATTGAGAATGGGGAAGAGATGACTAATCTGGAAGAAGGATTAATGGATGCACAACTGTTTGATATCAAGGTGGTGGAAAAGCACTTTTTAGAAATTATTCATTTTTTACCATAGGTATGGCGCCCAATGACTACTCATTACAATAGAAAAAGGAATTGGTCGCACGCGCAGCCGATTTTACCATAATCGCTAGACAAATATACAAGATGGGTGTGGATGAGGTTCTACGAAGGTATGTATTGGAACATGAAAAATAAGCTATCTTGGTTGAGGCTAATGGAGGTGTGGCAGGAGGGCACTATGTAAGAAAATCCAATGCACAAAAAGTATTGAGGGCTGGGTTATGGTGGCCCACATTGCATAACAATGCCCATGCATACTGTTGGGCTTGTGAAGCATGCCAACGGACTGGGAAACCCTCATGACAAGATGAAATTCCCTTGCAACCACAGATGGATCTGCAAGCATTTGACAAGTGGGCTATAAACTTTATAGGACCAATCAATCCCCTAGGAAAGAAGACGAGCGCTTGGTACATCATCACTACCACTAATTATGTAACCAGGTGGGCGTATGCAAAATCTCTGAAGGACTGTACTGCGGATACCGCTGTGCACTTCATTTTTGAACATCTTCTGACCAGGTTTGGTTCCCTGAAGATCCTAATGAGTGACAAAGGTACACAGTTTTTTAATGAAACTATTTCGGATTTGAATGAGGAATTCCAGATCCATCATGCGAAGAGTACCCCATATCACCCACAGGCCAACGAGGCAGTAGAGACCTTCAATAAAATCCCGGAACATGCACTCACTAAGATCTGTAATGCTAACCGAAGAGATTGAGAAATACACATGCCCTTAATACTTTGGGCCTATAGGACTACATGTAAGAAACTCATGGGAAAAATGCCCTTTATAATGGTCTATAGGAAGGAGTCCATCATGCCTATGGAATAAATTGTTCCCAACCTGCGCATTTCGGCTTTTAGAAACATGGCAGAAACCGACATCATGGAGGAATGCTTGGCATAGCTGGTCGCCTTGGAAGAGGTTTGCTTCATAGTTTAATTCCACCAACAGGTTCAGAAGGCTCGCGAAAAAACTTTGCATGATCGACATATCCGACAAAAGGTATTTAAGGAAGACAAATTGGTATTAATTTATGACAGCTAGTTTGCACGCCATCCAAGAAAGTTCCGTAAGCACTGGTTGGGCCCATACATAGTGAAGACGATTATCGATGGTGGTGCGGTCAGGTTGGCTATGCTCCATGGAAATTTCTTATTGGGTTATGTTAATGGAAGTCGTATGAAACCCTATAGGGACAACTTGGTGCCGACCAAATGTCTATATGGCCAGAGTAGCTATGTAACGGATGCTGCTCATGTAGAAATTTATAAAATAAGCATGTATATTACTAGACTTCCCTGATCTAACAATTAAATCCACTATTAAATACAGGATCCTTCTACTCAATTCTTTGGGGAAATTAAATCGCCAATTGAAAATATATGAAGAAAAATAAATTGCACATAACAAGATGTTTTACTGGGAAAGCTTAAAGCTAAAAACCCCAACTATCATATATTATGTATATCATGGAATCTTGGAATCATGGAACAATATCATATAAAGCGCATCTCATAGAGCTCTCAGTACAACATACAATCGTCTCACACTCCCATACAAAAATTGGTTTAAACATGCATCAATTTACTGCCTCCTGACAGCCTGCCTCCACTGTGCAATCCCTACTGAAGAAGATCCCTCAATGAATTCGATCTTGCCTTGCCTTGTCTACGCAATCCTCATTGGAAACTCCAATGTTTGTGTAAATGCATTGAATGCATCACTATAGTCACAACTGATAGTCAAACACACCCTTTCACCTATCTCTCCACTTGGTCTCCATTGGATATGACATGCAAGTAGTTAACTTTTGTATTTCTTCAGTTGCAAGTAAGACACTACTTGTGAATTAATTAAATAATTAATTCACTCATCTTTCACTAGTGTATCTTTAGTTACAACTAGCACAATTTAGTTTAACTTACTTAACTGAGTTAAAATAAATAACAACTCCCATAACTACTCTTCCGACTCTGTTACAAATGTGTCACACTCAGTTAGAATGAAGTCCATCATGCATGAGTCACCAACCAACTTTGGAATGCATAATTCCTTCAACTAACTAGTTTTCCACATCAGTTAACTGAAATCAAGTTCTTCAAGAGAATAATTTATTATTTATTATCTAATTATCATTAAGGGCTAATAATAATCGACATGCATTCTATTTTTAGATATGCGATCTATAAATAGACTTCACCCATGTTCTAAAAATAGAAACTCATCTAAAGATAGAATTTTCTTAACCATCTAGAATCAACATCCTACTAATTTTAGAATATACTCACCATTATAGAAATAGAAATACACCTAAAAATAGCCTGCAGGCCCCACCTATTGAAGGTGCTTAATTTTCACTAGGATCATCATCTTGTTGAATCCCAACACTCACTCTCAACAAGAAAGGGATTATCCTTCACCCTGATCCTGTCTCTATGGTATTCAAATTTTATCCTGGTGAGTGCCTTCTTCAAAATATCTGCATCCTGATCTTCCTTAGGAATGTATTGAAGCAACATGATCTTCCGCTGCACACAATCTCTGATATGATGATATCAGATATCTATATGCTTATATATATCATGAATCATAGGATTAATTAAGATTTTAATGCAACTCTGATTATCACAATGAATCATTGTATAATATAAATGATAACCGAACAAAACGACCATGATATTCCTCATCCATATAGCCTCACATGCAGCTTGACTTGCTGCCATGTATTCTGCTTCCGCTGAATTGAGTGCCACAGATATTTGTTTCTTGCTATACCAAGAAAAAACTGTAGATCCGATACTGAAAACCCCTCCTCATGTGCTCTTTCTGTCCATTGGGCTGCCTACCCAATCTGCATCTGTGAAGCCATGCAACTTTACCTCATCCGTCTGTCTATACCATAAGCCATACTTAGATGTGCCCTTGAGATATCTCAGGACATGCTTGCCCGCCTTCCAAAAGATCTTGGTAGGCTTAACCATCACTTGAATAAGATGGTTCACCGCATAGAATATGTCTCATCTTGTATTAACTAAATACATGAGCAGACCCACCAAATTTCATAGACAGTAGCATCCACTACCTCTGCCGATGTAGCATCCTCTTTCCTCCAATTTCCTGGAAGAGGAGTATCCATGGGTTTGCAGTCCTCCATGTGAAACTTACCGAGTATCTCCCGAGCATACTTTCCTTGAGACACAAACAATTCACCTTCTCTCTGCCATATTTCCAATCCAAGGAAATAATGAAGAGGGCACTACAAGGAAAAGACCCTCTAGTAGATGTTTTTGAGGTACCCCACAAAAAACTACCCCATACATCTCTTTCTAGTGGAGGTTACTAGAGGAGGTTGGCGGGTGGAGGGTTTTGTGGATGTTTTCTGCTCGATGCACTTATCATTAAACATCGCGCCAGTGCTCTTGAAACTCGAAAGCACCGGTGCACACAAAACATTGGCACACCGGACACCATGCACTCTGTACAGACCCGCCTGGTGCGTCGTATTATTGTATAGCATCGGTGTATCACAACTCTTTCACATTGGTGCATTATAAAACACTGTGCCAAAACTGAAATTTCCTAATGCGGTATTAAGAAACCACACCAGTGCATCATAAAACAACACGCCAAAACAAAAACCGACCTGTGTGTTCATAATAAACATAACTGGTGTGCCTATAAACTACGCACATTGGAAAAGGGTAAAATAAAGAAAACAATTACGGCAAAAAACCCGGATTTTTCATTTTTTCAATGCTTCTGAGTTCTCAATTACCGGTGCGCTCTACCATAGAAAGCCTCAGTGTGCAAAAAAAATTGGCACACCGGACACCATGCATAACATACACACCCAACCGGGGCGTCCTATTATGGTAATGCACCGCTGCTTCACAACTCTTCCATGCTGGTGCATCATAAAACACTGCGCCAAAACAAAAACGTGCCGGTATGTTCTTATCCAAGAGCATCGGTGCACCTATAAAACTCATGCACTAGAATAATGTTAAATAAAAAAAAAATTACGGCAAAAAAACCAGTGCTTCGTGACTATTCCGCACTGGTGCTTTATGAATATTCCGCCCTGGTGCATCATCAAAACATCACGCCAAAACTAAAATGTCCCGGTGTGATGTTAGGGAATCACCCCAACGCATCATAAAAAACGTGCCAAATCAGACACTGCTTAGTGCGGTTGTAATTAAGTGTACCAGTGCACCTATAAAACCCTGCGCACTGGAATAGTGTTAAATAAAAAAAAAAAATTACGGCCAAAAAACCACATTTTTACACTTTCCTCAGTGCTCTAGAGCTTTCAAGCACCAGTGCCATTTCCCCTTCTCTGAGCCGCCCTAAAATCGGTGCTCCCATTGCACCCATTGCATGCACTGCTGCTCTGCATTGGCCACCAATCTCTTGCTTGCATTTTGAAAAACAGTGGGCGAATTTTCTTTTGCAAATTCTATAGCCAATATGCCTCCTCAACAACGAAATGTACAGGTATTTTTCTAGTTTTTCCATAATGAAGCTTTTTAGTGGATTAGCATTGGAAATTATCTTAAAAATATCCATTACAAAATAAATAAAAATTGTCGCGCGGTGCGCCTGAGACGTTCGAATCGTATCGGATAGCAGTGCTTCCTGTAAAATTTACAGGCCATACCGCCACCAGTGCTAACGGTATCCGCACCGTTTTTGGGGTGGTACTGAAAGACGCCCCGCATTATTTTAAATTAAAAAAATAAAATGTGGTGTGCTCATTTGGCTAGGCACACTGTTGACCATGGGAATAGCAGTGCAGTGCATTGATGGAATTATCTGCCTCGGTGTCTATTAGCGCATCGCATTTGACATTTCGAAAGGGTCAACGATGCGACCGGGTAAAAGAGCGCACCATCGACTATGTAATTGTCAGGAAATCATTGTGATGACATGACTATATGCTTCAGGGTGTATATTTCAGCCAGCACACTGCTATTTTGACATCAAATATAGTCAAGGGTCCTTGAAAGAATTTCAGCTGCACCGAGGCCGGTGCGTTGTATTTCATTTAGGGCACAGCCACCGGTGCACTACAAACACAAGCCGCACCGAAACTGGTGCATGAATGTTTTTGTGGTGCATCGACTGGTCTATTTTTTTTTTTCAATATATATATATATATATATATATATATATATATATATATATATATATGTATGTATGTATATGTATGTATGTATGTATGTAAGTATATATATGTATGTATGTATGTATGTGTGTATATATATATATATATATATATATATATATATATATATATATATATATATATATATATATATGTATGTATGTATGTATATTCCTAAATACATGTCTGTTTTAATTAAAAAAAATTATTTAATATGTCAATGATTTAGAGAGAAGAGGAGGAACAAAAACAACAATATGTGAAACAGTATGACATGATTCACTAGTGGGAGGCACGAGAGAGGGAGAGAGATGCATACCCTCGCCCTATTACAAAAGATACCCAGCGGATCCTAAGGCAGGTAGGCCTATTCAAGTTCTGTGAGGAGGCTACTTCCCTAAAGGCCCATAGTGTGTTTTTGAGATATCTTATCCGCAGGTGGAATGCCCACCGACAGACTTTCTAGGTTGGTCATTACCAGTGGTACACACCCACTGAGGAGGATATTTATTTTATTATAGGAATATCGAGGAGAGGGGTCGATTTTCCCTCATTCCCAGAGGTTCCAGCTGGTTGTGTAGCAGGGATTCAGTTAGTTTACTCCCAGAGATACATTGGAGCACATGTACTGTCTCCTTCAGAGTTTTAGGTACTTGGAGGTCAGTTACGTATAGGTGCATTTGGTAGACACAACATGCAATTCCTCTCACTTAACATTTCGACCATTTCACACAACACTAGTGATGGGCAGCACATTAGTTGCTCACTTTTATATTATGTTGATTCTTTAGTACAGGAGCCACGACTTGTCAGGTGGTACTAGTCATGATCATGAGCAGGCTGGACCATCGACCATAGAGGTTGCACTATTGATTGAGTAGGCCTCCACTACTACTGCTTATATTGATGTTGTACGACCACCAGCTCATGCATCCATCAGTACTAATAATGATCATGAACATCGACAGTCAAGGATGTACCATTTACTGATCAGGCCTCCACTTGTAATTTTATTGATGTTGTGCTACTACCAGCTGATCCATGACATTTATATTACAATTGTATATTTTTAACATTATTCAGTTATATATATATGGTCCATGTATTTTATGCTCATGTTGCAGTTTTACTTAATTTACATGTTGGTGATCATTATGATGTGCATATTGTTAGGTCATGTTAGATATGTTCATTTAATGTTTAGCTTGAACATAGATGTGTATATGTGATAGCATGAGTTATTTGACATGAGATGTATATTTGATGTTTGAATGTGTTTTTTAGTCGAATATGATGTTTGTACTATGGTTATCATGATTGTGATGATGTTTATTAATTAATTTAATATTAAATGACCATGACATTTATTAAATATTATGTCGTGATTGTAATTGAAATTGAAATTTTAATTGTATGTAAAATTGTATTTGTATCTGTAATTGTAATTTTAAATGTAATTGTATGTAAAATATTTAATGTAAAATTGTAAATGTAATTGTAATACTTAATATATTGTGAAATGATTGTAATTGTAATTGTATATATGAAAAATTGTAAAATTGTAATTGTAATTCTAATTGTATGTAAAATTCTAAAATTTTAATTGTATTTGTATGTAAAATATTTGTAAAATTTTAATTGTAATTGTAAATTTAATTCTATGTAAAATTGTAAATGTAATTCTATGTAAATGTAATTGTATGTAAAATTAAAATTGTAATTGTAATTGTATGTAAAATATTTGTAAATGTTTAATTGTATTAATGTGAAAATTTTAATTGTATTAATGTGAAATGAATTTATTAAAATATTTAAATTTGTAAATTTGAAAATAATTGTAAAATAACAAATCTAGAATAATATGAATTTCTGTAACATAATAAAGTTTAGAAAATAATGAAAAAAAATTCATGTACTTTAGAATTATCGTTATTTTATTATGATCTTACATATATATAAAAAAATAACTTGATATAGTCCGGTGTGCTTATCATCATAACATGCACCGGTGTGTCGTATTACTCAGACGCATCAGTGCTTCACAACTCTTCTGCACCGGTCACGAATAAACGCAAATAAAAAAAGCGCAACTCTATTTTCTTTAAGTGAATGTTACACATCATTTGGTCACTGTCCTTGCAATCCCCATCTCGCCCATTGGAGGGTCATTCTTGTGATCAATAAGAAATTTCATGCCTTGCAAAGACCATCATTATGTCCCTATACATGAGAGTAATATTCCTTCTATTGACAATTCCCTGAGCAGAGACCCAAAAACCCTTGTTTTTCCCTTGGCATCGGTAGTCAATTATTCCCTCATGCCAAAGAGGAAAATTAACACTGGGCCCCGTGCCAGCTGGCGCTCTGTCCCAGTTTTCCACCCGCACCAAGCTGCTTATGAAATGTTTTTTAAAAATAAAGGTGGAGATTCCACTCCAACCACCTCAAGGACTGATAAACCACGAAGTCCCTCCTTTGGGTTTATGTTTTCCACCTCTTATGGGAACTCCTTAAAGGATAGGCCTCCCTCCCACCTTTCTAGGGATCATAACCTCGTCCTTTTCCTCTATAAAAGAAGATATCTCTCTTAGAACAAGCTAGCTGAACTTCGAGAATTAAACATATTATAGCTGAATTGCTAGAGAAGATAGAATAAGAAGGAATTACATTGAGGAAGCTTGAGTCCATGACTTCTGAGAGAGCTTGAGTCCATGCCTTCATCCCGTTGGAATTCCCTGACGAGCATCTGAGATGTGCTTCGGCTAAACCCTGCTGGAGGAGACTATGACATCAAAGCATTTGTTGTAACTCTTCCTTCTATTTATTTATATACATGACTACTGTTTGGTTCCACTTTTGTGTTACGACTTTTTTTTGAATGCGATATGTTTAGCCCTCTTTGACTGGCTAATAATTATGAATGAAATTTTGTTATCTTGTATGCTATTCTTATTTCTTTTTCTATGTGCAAGTATCCAAGCGTAATGGAGAAATTATTGTGACTTGCCGATGCAGAAGCGAGCGGCCACCACTATTACAACAAAAATGACAGTGTTGGATTCTAGGTAGGTCGATCTACCGTGTCCCTTTTTAATTCAATAATTAGGAAGCAACACATTAGCATGTCCCTTTGTTTCTAGACCCATTCTAGGGCTAGAGGGATTATCTTTGTCCGTAGAGAGGATTTCCTTGCTTAACAGTGAAAAAAAAACAACAATTTGAAAAATGGGTGGAAAAATATTTTCGAAAATATAATTTCATAAAATAATTCTTTAAATACTAAACACTTTTCACTATTTCACTATTTTTGCTAAAATTTTCAGCCAGATATTTGTGGGAGATAGACCTGTAGCAAGAGAACATTAGGGCACTGTGGAGCAGTGAAATACATTCGAATAGAAGTATTCAGAAAATCAGAAACCCAACCTTTGGTGATTCAAACCCTGTATCATAGAATTTCAAACTATCTCGTGATTAAATTTGATTTTTTTTTTTACTTTTTTTTTGCAGTTTTTTTCTTTTTCTGTAGTTTTATCCATTTTTACCCTAAAATATTCTTTTTTTTGTTTTTTCCCTTTCTTCTCCCTATTTCTGTGATTTCAGAATTAGGGTTTTTCATTTTAGATTGACATCCAACCCACAAGATGACTTGCATAGTCAGATCCCAATCCCTTCGACCATTGCGTGAATTTTTGGAAAAAATGGATTTTTCTTTATTGGTGCGCCTTGTGTACCCTAGCGCATCGGTGTGTTGTATTATACAATGCACCGTGCAAGCACTGTGTAATAAAAAAATTGAAATTTTTTTTTCTAATTCAATGCGCCATATCTGAAATAGGGCACCGGTGCTTCATTTTACGAGGATAGCACAGTATGGTCTATTACACTATTTTTGTGATGCATTTATAATACCCCATGCACCGTATGGTCTATTATATTATTTTGTGGTGCATTTTTAGTACCCCCATACACCGGTCGCAGTGCGTACCTCATGAAAGGTGCACCAGTGTCTTGAGATTTATTTTTTACTTGAAAAGTATAGAATTTATTTATAAATATATTAATGAATGATATGGTATAGGTTTCAGATTGATAAAGAAATGACTGACAAGAGGTCAAGTGACAAAAATACTGATAACACATCAAGAAAAGAAAAAAGGCAAGTACTTTGTAAATTCTTTATAAAAATATTATTTTTGAATTATATGTAAGTTTAGCTAATATGTATTGTTTACTGTGTATCATGCAGAGCCACAAAATAATGAAGCTCGATATGATTATTTCTGATCTAGGACCAGAAGAGCGTAAAAGCTTAATAGAAAAATTGCAAAAGGATGAATCAGGTGAATGAAAAAATACTATCGATCCAATATGAGTTTTGTTTTTAAATTATTATTAATAATATACTTAAAATTATTAGATAACACGTGTCAAAAAATCTATTAATTCACATCTGTTTAATGTTCTACAGGGACCAACAAATCAAAAAAGGAATGTTGTTCTAAGAAAAGAAAAAAATAGAACATGCAAATGAAAATGAATTTCTCCTTAGCTCATCTAAAGTGGTGCCGGAAGTTAACAAAAGGGGGAAAAACTTTTACAAAAGTTTGAGGGATCTAGTGGAACAAATGTATAGATGTTCTTTCCACTTACAATACAAAAATCAATCCAATGATTCCAAGGACCAAATTTTATCTAAACTACAGGAAGAGTTTCTAGAGAATTGGTCAATGAGACATGTTATACTTTTAATAGAAAAAATGTACAAAAAAAAAGAAGGAATGAAAAAGTAATATTCCTTTAAATGTTTGTCTAGAATTATTTATAAATATCACTTTTGTTATATTTACTTTTCATATATCAACATAAAAATTAAATATTTAATTTTCATGTTACATTTTCAGGAATATTATGAAAATCTCAAATGATGAATGAGCTGATATCAGAAATATGCTAGTAGGAATGTCCAAAAAGGTGTACAAGGAAATGATCAAAGAAATGGACAAAATTGCATCATAGGAGGAGCCATCTCAACAACAACGTGCTTCAAATGTAATGTGTAATCATTGAATTTTTAGATCATTAGGTACAATAAATAAAAAATTTAGCATTAAATATTAATTTTCAAGAATTTTCTTGCAGAAAATAAAAGAAAATGGAACCCATTCAACACATAAAACAGGACGACAAGGAAGAAAAGGGTTGATGTCTATGTTTGTGAGTAGTTTTTACTTCCTTATAACAACTTAACTAGATTTCATTTTTGTATTTTTTAAGTTGTTTTACAAAAATCATCATTGAATGTCTTCAAAAAAGTGCTAACATAAAAAGAAGAGCCATCAGATGAATTGATTGAAATTGGGTTAAATATGGGTTGTGAGTATATGTTGGCATATCAGAAATTAATTGTGGAATTTGTAAGCATCTATCAATATTGTTTTACTTAGCTGCATCTATATTTAATAGAAAAAAACATATTTTATATTAAATATATGATTTGTTATGGGGTATAAAACTTGTAGGAAACAAAGTATGGAACTGTGCCAATAGATGAAATTTTGAAAGATGGCATGGTACATGGTTTTGAAAGAAAGTGTATAGTTTATGAGCCAATTGTTGCTATGGTACGTCATTTTTCTTGTT